>JACEEZ010003102.1:0-15000 GCA_016584305.1 Chionoecetes opilio
GGGGGTGAAAAATTTTTTTTTGAACCTTAACCCCTTTTTGGGTTGTGTGGTGGTTGGGGTTTGTGGTGTGGCTTGGTGTTTTGTGTGGGTGTGTGTGTGTGTGTGGGTGTGGTGTGTGGTGGTTGGTGGTGAAGAGATGTAATACATGTACACTGAAGGAAGGAAGGAAATAAAGTGTATGTGCTTATGTTTTTCTACGTATAACCCATATATTATTTTTTTTTTTTCTCTCGCTCACCGTCCCCCTTTATCTATTTATAATATAATAATTTTTTTTTATCCTTCCTCCCTCCTCCTCCTCCCCTCTTTTCTCCCCCCTTCCCTTTCTTTCTCCCTTCCCTTTTCTCTCTCTCTCTTTTTCTTCTTTCTCTCTCCTTCTCTCTTCCCCTCTCTCCCTTCTCTCTCTTCTCCTCCTCCTTCTCCCCTCTTCCTCTCTCTTCTCTCTCCTCCTTCTCTTCCCCGCTCCTCCCCTCTCTCTCTCCCTCTCTCTCTTCTCTCTCTCTCCCTCTTCCTCTCTCTTCTCTCCTATTTTTCCCCTTCTCTCCCTCTCTCCTTCCTCTCTTCTCTCTTTTCTCTCTCTCCTCCCCTCTCTCTCTCCTCTCTACTTTTCCCTCCCTCTTCTCTCTCTCTTCTCTTCCCTTCCTCGCTCTCCTCTTTTCAACTCTACCATTATATGTTTTGCTTTATTATAAAATTAATTCCTTCATCTATTATTTTAAAATTAAATTTATGCATTATGGGTGATAGAGATAAATTTGCACTGCAGAGAGAAAGAGGGGGGGGGCTGCCGCCCCCCCATACCATCGCTAAGGGAAAGGGAAGGGCAAAAAGTGGCCTCAAGACCCGTTGTAATGTTCGCGGCTTCAGGACGATTACGGCGAGCTAACACACACCGTCTCAGGAAAAAAAGTGAAGTGGTGTAGCCGTGAGACGTTCCTGAGAGAGTGTGACATCATGTGACAGAATCTGGGCTTTTGTCACGGGAGGACGTGTCAGGACGGACAGGGTGGCGGTTTAGCTGTGTGTAACCGGGGGGGGGATGCAGCTTCAGTTACTCCCTTCCCTGCCCCTGAGGAGAAAGAAGCGAGTTCTTCCGTTTCCTCACAGACAAAAGTGCTGTCTTGTTATGCCCCTTTTACCGCCCAAAATTTGCACGGGCAGCCCCCTTCGCCTTCCTCCCACCAGGTGGACACCATCATGACCACCCCAACCCCAAGAACAGCTTAGGGGGCGACCTGAATCAGCTTTGGTGAAAAAAGGGCCCTTCACAGAGTGCAGTGGTCCATGGGCTCACAAATCACGTCACCTTCCCCACACACGTACGAGGGGGCTCTCTGGAAACCCTGTGCTAATGATTACCCTGAATTCAGTGCAGTCCCGCATTTTGAAACAGAGTTAGTGCTCGATCACAAGCAGGCCTTCCCACATTGGCCTAGCCCCGAAGCGAGGAAAATGAAAGGGGGTCTTTTTGGCTCGGTAGAGCGAGGCGGGCTATCAAGCGCTCCTGTTGCATAAAATGGGCCGCCGCGCCTGGGTGCCGTGGATCCCCAATGGGGCCCATTTTCCCGCCATTCCCTTTGGGCCCCGTGGTCCAACACGTTCCATAGGGTGTAAAAGGCTGACCGCGAAACCAGCCGTGGTTTGGGTTTTGGGGTTCCCTTGCGCAGAGGTAAATATAAGGCCATGGTGCGCTTAAAGCGCCGCCCACCAGAGGAAAAAGGCCCGCACCGCCGCCTGTAACCCCCTCCCCAGGAAGCCAGGGGCCAGGAACAGGGGGAAAATGACGTCAGGAGGAAAAAACTAGCCTCCAATCAAGTTGCCCCAAGCAAGGTTTTGGTTTCCTGGTAAGGAGAACAAGGCACCGTCACCCAGGAGAGAACCCGCCCCTCATCACCCCCCAGGGGGTGGGGGGTAAAAAACCATGAGTAGGCAGCCCTCGGGCGCGCAATTCAGCAGGAAGAGACGATACAGGCCCCTGAGAGGCACCCACCGGGCCTCCCCGGGCCCCCGGGCCTGGATAGCCCGGGGTCAGGGGAGGAAACCCGTGGCCCGCCCCTGGTACCGTCAACCCCAAAAAGGCGCCAGGCTGAGGGTGTGAGCCCCTTCTGCTCAAGCACTATTGCAGATGAGCTGCCCCAAGGCTATCACGCAATTTTTTTCAGCAGTGCTTCCAAAGGGTCCCCTGGCCAACCCTGTGGAAAAGGGCTCTTTGTCACGCCCCTACACAAGAAAAAGAAGAAGACTGCCCAGCCAATATCCCCCAAAAATCTCGCCCGTAAGGTGTCAGCAAGAATAGAAAAGATTTTTGCTTTGAAATTTTGACCTCCCACCTAGAGGAGCACCCCCTGATGTCATTACAGTACGGGGTTGGAAGGGACGCCCGCCTGGCCCCTTTTTCCCCTCTCCAAAATGGCAGGACCCCCGGCCCTTGGCCCCCCCATCGCTGGTGATTGCCCTGGAATCGCCGGGGCCTTTGATTTGTGGGGCAAAAAGGCCCCTGGCAAAGCTCGAACAGCCGGGCACAGGGAATCTGTGGCGCTGTTCTCACTACCGCACAACCGGAGTTGAGGGTGGTGGGGAATGGGGAGAAACGTCAGCCACTTTTCCAGGTGGAGGCCCCGTTCCCAGGGATCGGTCCTGGCCCCATATGTGGAAAACTTTATTTAAGTACCCTCCAAAGCCTTCCTGTGGGTCTCCCTATGTGACACTGCCCCGTGCCCAACCTACACCAGAGAGTAGACTGCGAACAATATATCCCGTAACCTAAAATTGGTGACATAAACCCGGGGAAAGACGGTGGAAGCAAGTTGCTCCCCAAGAAGCCCCAAGCCATGGTTATACACGTTCGAGGGGGATCCAGGCTTCTCGAAGGGAAAAGTGAAGTTTGGGGGGGGGTACCCTTGCCATCAAGGACTCCATCAACATCCGGGGGGTGGAGGTTGGACCCGGGCTCAGCTTTGACCGCCACTGGAGACAGTAGCGCGACCCTCACGAGGGGATTTCCCTGCGCCGGTAGGCCCCGCTGATGGACGGCCTATGCGGCTGTAAAGGGCCCCAAAGTAGGCCCGTATGGAGTATAGTCCTTCCCCGGTTGAGTAGTGCCCAGGCCACCTGTCAGCTGGACAAATGCAGAGAGGCTAGTGGTCTTACCCCCAAACCCCGCGACCAAAACTTTACATGGAACGTGCCCCCCCGGAAACAGTGGGGGCCCAGCAGCAGCGCACAACAATAACAACCACAGCTGAGCCCAACAACCCCAATCAAAAAAAAACAAAAACGGTACAGCAGGACATGGCGGGATGATCCCCGCCCGCTTACAGTCTGGGGCCCCGGAGGAGAGTCGGTGCCCTTACAGGTTGCACAAGGCCAGGGGCAACATCTTCCCCCCTTGCAGGACTTCGGGCCCCCGTGGAGGAGGTCTGTACGCGCTACGGGACGGTAGTGTCAGGTGTCCTCCTCAAGGCCCCAAGGCCCCCACACCGTGGGGGGCCCAGCCGACCCTTACCGGGCCAAAACGGCGAACTGTGAAAACTTCTTCAGGGGTTGAGGTGGATGTGGGGGCCATGAAAACCCAGCAGGTGAAGGTGGGGGCCCCACAGATGGGCCTTACATCCCTTAGTGACCGTGGGTGAACAGTGTCGTGTCAATAGTAAAAACCAGGACACAGTGACCAAATATTGAACCACATTGCAAATGACATACAGTGTATGTGTCAATAGTGCCTTGATAAGTCCTGTGAAGGATAGTGCCCCTCAGCCGTAAAATGTACCTATACTATTATTATCTTACAAGGAATTTCGGATGATGCCCCCGGGACGGGGGACATTTTTAGATTCTGCCACTTAATGCCTTAAAACCCCCCAAAACAATTGTACCCCCATGAACCATGATGAAAGTTTTTTCAGTAAAAAAAAAAAAATATAATATATAGATTAATTATTATATATATATTAATATTAATATATAGAAGAGAGAGAGAGAGAGAGAGAGAAGAGAGGAAAAAGAGAGAAAAAGAGGAGAGAAAAGAGAGAGAAAGAGAGAGAGGAGAGAGAGAGAGAGGAGAGGAGAGAGAGAGAAGGGAGAGAAGAGAGAGAGAAGATGAAAAGGAGAGAGAGGAGAGAGAGAAGAGGAGAGAGACAGAGAGAGAGAAGAGAGGGGGAGAGGGAGAGAGAGGAAGAAAAGAGAGAGAGAGAGAGGACATCTCTCTTGACATCCCAAACTGCCTGCACCGGACTACGGCTTGGGGCAGATCATCCCCTTCAAGATCCATCTCCATCCTTGGGGTGGAGTTTGACGCGGGACTGACCTACCATCATCCAGGAGAGTAACTAAAAAAACGGGGTGGAGACTCAGTTGGTCCCGGGGCATCTCCCCCCTCAAGTGCCAAGGGGGGTTTAGGTCCGTACAAGGCTCCAGTTACGTCCCCTAATGGAATACTCCCTCTACATGGTCTTCCCGCCCGCCCCCTTTCTGGCACACTAGGACCGCGTCCCAAAAAGAGCCCCGCGATGGTAAGAAAACGTCCCCACCAGGCGCCCGACTCCTTCCACCCCACCAGGAGGCAGGGGTTTTGGCAGGTTTATGGTCATGCACAAGGCACTCAATTTTCCCCAGCCCCCACCCCGGAGCCCCAAGCTTCCCAGGCCCCCACCCCCCCCTCACCCCACCGTGTCGCCCCACCAACAGGAGAAGTGACTGTGCCCCTTCTCCATGACAGAGACCACCTACGTTCCTTCTTAACCCGTTGCAGGTCTGTGGAACCCGTAGTTACCAACCGACCTCCACCACACGCCTCGTACAAGCTTTAGAGGGGGTGAACAGTGGTTGATGGCCCAAATCATTATTAAATATAAAATGTTTTTTTTATATAAATGAGCTAAGATAGTCTAGTGTAAAACCTAAGCTTTAGTTTAATAACTCCAAAAGTAAAGTTTAAAAAAAAAATAAAAAAAAAAAGAGAGAGAGAGAGAGAGAGAGAGAGAGAGAGAGAGAAGAGGAGAGGGAAGAGAGAGGGGAGAGAGGAGAGAGAGAGAGGAAGGGGAAAAGAGAGAGGAAAGGAGAGAGAAAGAGAGAGGAGAGAGGAGGAGAAGAAAAGAGAAGAGAGAGAGAGAAAAAAAAAAAGAGGGGGGGGAGAGAAAAAGGGGTGAGAGAGAGAGGAAGGAAAGGGGAGAGAAAAAGAGAGGAGAGATGAGGGGGAGAGGAAACGCAGAGAGGGAGAAGAAAAGAGAAGGGGGGAAGGGGGAAGAGAAGAGGGGGAGGGGAGGACATGCTGGCGTTGTTTCGAGCTACTGACAGCCGGAGTCTGAGGGTGGTGGGGAAAGGGAGCACTAGCCCCCGTACCCGGGGGGCTTCTGTTCCCCAGGGGTCGGTTTGGGCCCATCCGGGAACATTTATTCAATGACCCCCTCCAAAGCTTTCCTGTGGGTCGCCTTGCTGACGACTGCACCGTGTCCCCCTTTCCCACACCAGAGAGGAGACTGGAACGTGAAGATGCCCCCCAACCCTCAACTTTTGACATCAAGGCCTGGGGGGGACGGTGGAAAGTCAAGTTTGCTGCCGAGGACCCAGGCCATGGTTTTATTTGTTGAGGGAGGACCCCAGGCTTCGAGGGAAGCTGAAATTCGGGGACGATACCCCTTTCCCTCAAGGGGTCCATCAACACCTTGGGGGGGGAGGTTGCTCCAGGCTCCGCTTTTGACCGCCACCTGGAGACAGTGGCACTGAGCCTCCCGGGGGGTGACCGCCCGCGCCAAAGTAAGGGCACCTGCTGACCTGACGGGCCTCATGCGGCGTATAAGGCCCAAGTGAGCCCGTATGGGGTACAGTCCTCTCACCTGGAGAGTAGTGCCCCGTGTCCCCCGTCACTGTGGACAAAGGAGAGGCTGCTGAGCGCCGCTACACCAACCCCGAAACCCTTACCCCAAGGGAACGTCGCCCGCGGAAAAAGTGGCGCAGCAGCAGCGACGACAACCAAAAAAATCGGCAGCTCCAACACCGCAACAACAACCAAAAAACAAAGGGACACAGGAGCCGGCGGGAGATCCCCCCCTCCCAGAGAAGCCTGGGTCACCGGGAAAGGGGAGTGGTTCCCCCGTGTTACAAGGCCCAGGTGCAACACTCTTCCCACCTTGGGACTGGGTTCCGTGGAGGAGGTCAGAGCGCACTCGGGGACGTAGCGTCAGGTGAATCCTCCTTGAGGGGCCCCAGGACCCAACCGTGATGGGCCAGCAGCCTTTTCTTGGGCCCCGGCGACACTGTGGAAAAACCTTCCCCGGTGAGGTGGAGCGTGGCCTAAACCCAAACCCCCTAGGTGAAAGGTTGCGGCCCCCAAAATGGTGCGCTTCATCCCTTAATGCCGTAAGGGGTAACACAGTGTCGTGTCAATAGGGTACAAATACACACACACATAGTGGCAACATTTACACAGGACAAGTTCGTTAAAACAGGCGCCTGAAAAGTGCTGTGACGGACAGGACCCCCAGTCTGAACATTAATATTTAGTTTTTTCCCATTTAAAGGGATATTTCAAAGTGTCCCCGGGACAGGGACATCTTTAGCTTTCCACCATTGCCTTCAACAACCTTTTGCTATTTTTAGCCCCATGTAACCCTGTCAGTTGTTTAAAAAAAAATTTAAAAAAAATAAAAAATAAGAGAGAAGAGGAGAGAGAGAAGAGAGGAGAGAGAGAGGGGGGGGGGGGGGGGGGGGAGAGAGAGGGAAGGAGAGAGGGGGAAAAGAGGAGAGAGAGAAGAGGAAGGGGGGAGAGAGAGAAAAGAGAGAGAGAGAGGATTTATCCTTCACCATAGGGACACCTCCAAAGAAGGGGACCTTCAGGTGGGATAAAAAGGTAAAAATTTCCACCAGCAACCCATCCACCCCAGCGTCCCGCAGGGCAGCGTACCGAGCCCCCCCTTTTTTTTTGGAAAGTTATTTCAATGAATTCTCCCGCTCATTCCCCGGGCCCCGGCCAGCTGATGACTGCAAATTGCCTTCCCCGCGACAGACGTGACTGGCGGAACGGTTTTTTTTCCCGCATAACTGGCACGGGAAAATTGTCAGCTGGAGAGTCGATGGCAGGTCTGCCCGGCCCCTGACAAAAACCAGCTCTGTTATCCAGCAGGCAAGACATGCCAAAACCCGCCTGCACCGGGCATAAGCTTTAGGGCAGAGGAGAGAGAGAAAAGAGAGAGGAGAGAGGGAGAGCGAGAGAAGAGAGAGAGGAGAGAGAAGGGACCCCAGAGAGAGAAGAGAGAGAGAGAGAGAGAGGAGAAGAGGAAGAGAGAGAGATATTGATATTTAATTGATTATTTATTTTGGCCCTGGTTTTGTTTTATGAAAATTAAATTTTTGTGATAAAGCCAGGTCCAAAAATTGCCGAAGCTTTTTATAGGACCGAAAAACTTAATAATAATAAAAAAGCAAGGGGGCTGTCAGGCCCTTTTTTTAAAAAATAAAATTTTTTGGATGTAAAATGGGAAGTTAAAAAATAGTAAACCAAAATTTTTAAAAGCATAAAAAAAAAAAAATTTAAAACCATAAAAAAAAAAAACACAATATGACCATTTATGGTTGCAAAGTTTATAAATTCTCATTGTATTTGTCAGCATGCTTTTTATCAAGTTACGTTTGAAAAGATTTAAGTTTTCCATCAGTATAAAATGTTTGGTAAGTTGTTGCGCTTTTTAGTTCCTCTTGACAAGATACTCTGTTGTGCATGTGATGTCCTGCACATGTATAAAAAACGTAAATCATGTGGTCTTCGTGTTTACATGTAGGTATTGCGCTAAACCAAGTCTAAGGTAAAGGGTGTATGAATTGTTTACAAAAAGATTGGTTTGGGAGTATGATATCTGGAAGCTTTAAGAACTTGAAGTCTCGAAAATATGATGGTATGGTCATAACATTTTTTAAAGACATAACACGTAACAACTTTTTTCTGCTAATAAAGAGGCTGTCAATGAAGGTTTTTATATGCACCTCCCCATAAAGATGAACAATATAAAGATGTGGATATATTAGGGTAAATAACTTGTAGTAAACATTTTACAATTCAAATAGTGCTTAGTCTGTAAATATGCCTGTTGTAGAACGATATACTAGATTTCACCATATCAATATGTTTCTTTCCATTTCAACTTACATCTATATTATCCCTAGAAATTTAAATTCGAAACTCTTGCATGTAATGATAGATTATTTTAGCTTTATTTGTGTGTGTACTGGCTGAGTCTAGGGGGACTGGAAACCATAAAGCAAGTTTTATTATATTTAAAGTTAATTTGTTGCTCTTATCATTTGAAACTTTATTTATTCTTCATTCAATTATTGTATATTTCAAGATTGGTGGCCTTGAATAAAGATTGGTGGTATCAATCAGCGAAAATTATGAATTCAAGTTTATTACTGCTACGAATGATGGTCCTTTATGTATAGTTACAAAAGCACAGGACCAAGAATTGAAACCCTGGGGTACTCCCATGGGATGTCATTAAAGGAGATGATGTATTATTATATGATGTATATTCTTTCTATGACTTAACTAGCTTTTTGACCAGTTGTGAGTCACGTACCACGTATTCCATAGATTAGATAATTTGTGTAATAAGATTTGTGTGGAGAAATTGGGTGTCAATGCTTTTGTGAGGTCACAAAGACTGTTAGTTGTAGCATTTTATTGTCCGGCTTGTAAATGTTTCTGCCAGATCATGGTATACTGCTACTTCATGAAAACTGGACTAATCCAGTTGAGTGGAGTTAAAATTGAGTGTTTTGAGAGGTAAAGACCCATTAATCTCATTACCATTACTTTTCAAAAACTTTACTAAAGCTTGGCAATAGGAATTGGTCATAATTTTGGGCATTAAGGAAATTGTCACCTTTCTTGGAAAAAAGGGACAATTCGAGCATTTTCATTCGATCTGGAAGGTACCCTCTTGAAATGATTTTAGTTTATAATGATACTAGAATGGTGAAATTATTTCAGAGCATTCATTTTATTATTTTCATATTTAATTTTCATCATGGCCAGGAGATGTAACTTTCCTATTTGCAATTACTAGTTTTTTATTTCAGCTGGTGTTGTAGGTCTAATAAAAGAAAAAGGAGTGGTTTCTGAAGATATATGTTAAATGGCTCTTGTGTTCTTGAATGTTTATTAGCAAGGGTGCTACCTATACTGCTGAAATGATTATTAAATGACTCTAGCCACTTTGATCATCAGTGATTGTATCGCCATTGACAAGAAAGAAGGGTGTATCCTAGTTTTATTTTTACCCATAGGTTTTTGATTATGTCCATATTTTTTTTAGGATCCCCAGCATGATCTGTAAATCTAGTTTTTATAATAATTTTATTTTGCTGTTCTTCTTGTTGCCGTCAATTTTTTTCTAAAGATTTAAAAGTATTTTTTATATGTTAAAGGCCATTTTAGCATATAGCTTTTGTAGTTTATTTCCGTTGTTTGGAATCAACTTTGTAATAGGTGGTGTAATGTATGGTTTGCCTTGGATCTTTTCTTTGATTTTTGTTGTTTTCATGGAAAGTTGTCTTATTGTAACAACTTCTAAAAACCTATTCATATATTTAATCAAACAGATCAATTACATCACAATCCAATCATTTGTATTCCAGTAAATTTTTTGCTAGTCATCTTTGAAATCATATATTTTTTCAATGTCTAGTTTTCTTTTTGTGAAAGTCACTGTGTTGGAAGTATAACTATCATTGAACTCTGAAAAATAAGCTATAAATAGGGAAATGATCACTATTGATAAATATTATCCCACTTGTTTAAATAATTTTTCAAAATTATTAGTCCCAGATATGATGAAAAAAAAAAAAAAAACATGATTGTGGCCGAATTTCTAGTTGACACGTGTTGGTTTATTGATTGTGGAAAAGAAGTAGTACCTATGGAACATATTTATTCAAATTGGAGCATTTTTTTCATTCTGATTTAAAATATTAATATTAAGTCTCTCCATAATAAATAGGTCCCTAGAGGTTTATAAAGTGGTAATGATATCGTTAATAGATGCAATAAATCATCAATTATTTAATTAGGGGGTCTATATTATCTGCCAATATAAAAATTGTGTGGTTTGGGTAATTTCAAGGAATAATGATTCAATGTGAGCAAATTGCAAAGCAACTTCTCTAATTAGTATTGGCCTGAAACATTTTGTTAGACGATGGCAATACCTCCACCTTGTGTATTCTTATTATTGAAGTAATTATCATAACCTCGATGTGAAAAAGTTGACGGGAGGATATGGCAATTCACTGAGGCGAGTTTCACAAAAACCTAAGACATCAATTCTACAGTTTGCATAATACATAGAGAGAGAGAGAGAGAGAGAGGAGAGAGGAGAGAGAGAGAGAGAGAGAGAAGAGAGAGAGAGAGAGAGAGGAGAGAGAGGAGAGAGAGAGAGAGAAGAGATAGAGAGAGAGAGCCCGTGCGCAGGCTCAAGTCACGACGTATTCTAGCTCCTGACAAATTCCAGCTGTTCCTAAGAAAAACTGATGGCCATTTTCACTTGCAGAGTTGACCATCTGTCGGTAACGATCTCTGATCTACGGGCTAAAAAATTTCAACAACAAGACCACAAAGACAGAAATAATGAGGTTTTACCATCCACGAATAATCAACCACCACTCTCCTCCTTCAAAATCACACCGGCACGTCCCTTTCAACTCCGATAGTCCCACCTATCAACACCGTACAGTGAATCCCGCGCTCGCCACCCAACAACCACCCACCAACTTTGATTTCTCTTCCATCGCGTGTTCTTTTTTTCTATTTTTTCCTCACCATCACTCCCACTTTAGTACTGTCCCCCAGCTTCCTGGAATATCTGCAGAGAGAACGCACTCTGGTTGAAATAACACCGACCAGCCCTCCCGTTTGTATGGAAAGTATTCCCCTCCCCCTCCTCCACCTCCCTGTCTCCCTGTCTGACAAGTAACAACACTGCGGCACGTGATGTAAGACCACCCGCCCGCATGCCTTTAACTGAAGTTGAACTATAAACCCCGACCCGGAACCACTCAATGTGACCCTACCTACCATTACGCGCTGCCTAGTGTACAGTACATTTTCTCTCTCGCTCTCTCACGTCGTCGCGCAATGATATGCAGCCACCACCTTGGCTGATACCGACAACACCATCATCTTCGACGCCCTCTCTCCACAGAAAATTTTGTGGCAGGGCAAAACTGTGTACCAGACTCCAGTTACTGCTGTGTGTGCTCGTACTCCACTCGCGACAAACACACGCTGGTCGTGCGTCAGCCGGAGTGGTCCCAACGCTGTGTGTAATCGATTGTTTTCACACTGAGGAAACTTTCTGTTGCGCTCCCGCGCTGCCCAGCTTAGTAGGACCGCCCCAGCCGTCTTGCGCCCCATCAAACCGCGAGCCAGTTCGCTGACACACCAGACCCTCCCAGGCCGCTGCCTCCACTTCAACCCACAACCGCCCCATTCCCTGAGGTGACAGGTCTTCATAGCAAACTGGGCTCCCTTCCACCTGTTGACTAGGAGATTTCCGTTGGAATGATTCTGGCTGAAAACGCTCTCTCAAGGCAGAAAATAACGACTTCAGGAAGGCAGAAAGAGGGAGTCGGCGATCTTCGCGCCTTCCTAGCAGCGCCCTGACGAAGTCGACGCCTCCGCATCCACCCACTGCACGCTGACACCCCTGTTGTCATTCAGCGACTAGTGCCCTCCCCAGCAAAATTGGACATCTGACTGGGGCGCCACTTGTGGCGCGCATCCTGAACATACAGAAGGCGTGGTGGGAGTCGGGGGAAACCCCGTCCTCTTCATTTATCTCACAGGACGCCAGCCAGCGGATGTGCCGGCTCGACAACACACCTCACCCCCCCCGGCCGCGCGTACTCAGCTCCATCCGAACCTTCCATTCACCACAGACCTCCCCGCCAACCTTCCCACGGGAGACGCAGCCTCGAAGAGCACTCCATCCCGCCGTCCCCGATCAGGGAGCGCCCTCGCCCACAATAATCGCGGTCATAGTCCCTCTCATCAAAGGAGCCCCCGCCGTTACAGTACTAGCGGCGCACTATAGAAGCGCCGCCACAACTACGACTCCACCACCACTCACTGCCGTGGCGGACAAAACCTTCCGCCTTGTGGAAAGTGCCTTCAGCGAGTCCAGCCAACACCAGACATCACTCCTGCACGCCATCGTCTGTGAATACTTACTGCGAGAAAAGGGGTCATACTCGCGAACTTTTGCCGTAAACGTCTGGCTGAGGAAAGACGAGCCCAAAGCTGCGAGTATTGTCAGCGTTCAGGACTACTTCAGACAATTGTTTCCTCTATCAGCTGAAGCAAGGCAGGAAACGATTCTTCATGGCCCTGCTCACTGAACGAATCCTCTCCTCACCAATCCTCCCTTCCACAGCCACTCCACCCATCACAGCATCACCCACAGGTGCTTACAACCATTGCCATACGCTGCTCCGCCTCCCCATACAATCGCTATGGGCAAGGAATGGCACACACTCTGGCCCTCAAGATACCTGTCTGCCAATGTTCGTGGCTGCAGGACAAATGTCAGCGAGCTCACACCACCGTCCTCAGAAACAAGCCTTGACGTCGTGGTGGCCGTCCGAGACGTTCCTGACTGATGAGTGTGTGACATCATGTGACGAATCCCGGGCTTTGTCACTGGATGCGGCGTGATCGAGATACCGACAAGCGCGGTGTAGGCAGTGTGTCACCGCGAGGCCTGCAGCTTCAGTTTTACTGCCTGTCCCGGTCCCCCCGAGCGAGATAGAAGCGATGTACTTCCGCCTTCTCCGCATAGACAAAGTACTGTCTTGTTATGCGCTCTTTTCGCCCACAATGCACGGCGGCAGCACCCTTAGCCTTCATCACGACCAGCTGGACACCATCTTGGCCACCTCGCGACTGCCAGAACCGTTATCGTAGGCGACCTGAATCAGCACTTGGTGAAAAGGGCTTTCACAGAGTTTTGCAGTTTTTCCATGGGCTTCACCAATCACGTCACCTTCCCCACACGTACGAGGTGGCTCTCTGGACCCCTGTGCTCACTATCTTCCTGCAGATTCAGTGGAAGTGCAGCCAGCTTAACAGGAGTTGGCAGCTCTGATCATAATGCAATGCTCTCCACATTGGCCTGGACCTCGCCGCGGGAAACATGCCAGCGGGTCATTTGGCTGTGGATCAGCTGACTGGCTGGCCATCAAGCGCGTCCTGCCTAACAAGACTGGGCCCCGCCGCTCTGCGGTTACGTGGATCACAATGTGCCACCGTCCACCGCCATTCTCCTTGCCGCGCGGGACCAACATTTCCACATAGAGTGTACGGGCTGAGCCGCGAGACCAGCCGTGGTTTTGTTTCAGTGTCCGCCTTGCCGCGGAGGATAAATACAGGCCTGGGTGCGCCTAAAGCGCAGCCAAACTAGAGGACAAGGCCTGCACCGCGCCACCTGTAAGGCTATTACCAGACAGCTTCATGGGCCAGGAACAGGTGGGAAACTGACGTCAGGAGGAAACTAGCCTCCAATAAGTTGAACCCCAAGCAATGTGGTCCTGTGAAGGAGAGACAAGGCACCGTCACCCAGAGAGGATCCGCCCCTCATCACACCAGCAGAGAGACTGGGTGGTAAAAACCAGGAGAAGCATGACCTCCTGGCGACGCACTTCAACAGGAAGATGACGACACAGGACCCTGTGTACAGCCACCTCGCCTCACCCGCATGTATCAATTGGGCCTGGACAGCCCGAGATCACCGGAGGACACCGGTGGCCAAACCGCTCCTGCATACGTCACATCCAAAACGGCGCCTGGGCCGTGGTGTGAATTCCCTTCCTGCTCAAGCAACTGTGCAATGAGCTGATAAGGCCCCTCACGCACATCTTTCAACCGGCGATCCAACGATCGCCTGGCCAAGCCTGTAGAAGGAGGCTTGTGTCACGAGACGCCTCGTACACACAAGAAAAGGGAGGACTTAATCCAGCCAACTATCGTCCAATCTCGCTCCTGTCCGTTGTCAGCAAGATCTTAGAAAGGATTATTGCAGAGCAACTGACCCGCCACCTAGAGAGCACCACCTGATGTCCACTAGACAGTACGGGTTAGGAAGGGACGCTCCGCCTCGGACCGCTTCTTCCTGCTCTCCACATCATGGCAGGACTCCATGGACTCTGTCCGCCCATCGCTGATGATTGCCGCCCTGGACATCGCCGTGGCCTTTGACTGTGGTGTGTGGCACAGGGGCCTCTTGCAAAGCTTGCACGCTCGCCATCACGGGACACCTCCTGGCGTTTTGTTCTCGAGCTAAACCTGGCCAGCCGTAGCTGAGGGTGGTGGTGAAATAAAGAGACGTCAGCAACATAACCGTGAGGCTTCCGTTCCACAGGGATCGGGCCTTGGCCCCATCCTTGTGGAACATTTACTTCAATACCTCCTCCAAAGCCTCCCTGTGGCGTCTGCCTATGCTGCGACTGCACCGGTCCCCAGCTACACAGAAGAGAGACCTGCGAACGTGATTAGCTGCCCACCACCGTCAACTTGGTGACATCACGGCCTGGGGAACACGGTGACAAAGTCAATTTTTGCTGCCGAGAAGACCCGGCCCATGGGTTTTATATCACGTTCGAGGGAGCACCCCAGGCTTCTCGAACCTGGGAAGTCGGGGAACTGAGTTTGGCTCAACGATACCCTTGCCATCAAGAACTCCATCAACATCGCTGGGGATGGATGTTGACTCCAGGCTCCGCTTTGAACGCGCCCCTGGAGACAGTGGCGCGTCGAGCCTCCTGAGGGTGACTCTCCTGCGCTGAGTAAGGCACCTGCCTTCGACGCTGACGGCCTCATGCGGCTGTAATAAGGCCCAAGTGAGGCCCGTCATGGAGTCGTCCTCTCCACCTGGATTGAGTAGTGCCCAGTGCCACCTGTCACTGGGGCTGGTAAAGTGCAGAGGCGTGCTGAAAGCCTCATAGCACCCAACCGAC
>JACEEZ010003102.1:22500-25000 GCA_016584305.1 Chionoecetes opilio
CAGTTGGACGCTCCTGTTTCCTGTGCAATATGAATTTTCCTCACGGTTTCAACTAGCATGACGTTTTTTAGGCGTTCCAAGCTTTCCATTTGTGCACTTTGTCTGTTTCTAGACGTGGTTTTCTTTAGCTCCAAGATCACATTCTGGTCTGTTTCGCCCTCTGCGTCTTGAGCTATGATTTTTTCGGTGAGGGACCTAGTGAGGTTGATGGAGTTTCGGTTTTCTTCCTCGGCTATTTTCTCCGGGGACGTGATCCCCATCCCACCCAGTCATGGTGGAAGTGACAGCAGCTCCCTCACGTCCTCTCCTATGATGAAATTCGTTTTCAACAGTGCTGGTAGGAAGGTTTTTCTGATGGATTCTTCCAATGGTCTGAGGAGACGGCTGATGCCTGGGATGGTGCGCTTGACGAAGCTCCATCGATGTTGTAGGCCATGTGTGAATGCTGAGT
This sequence comes from Chionoecetes opilio, assembly GCA_016584305.1. Taxonomy (NCBI): domain Eukaryota; kingdom Metazoa; phylum Arthropoda; class Malacostraca; order Decapoda; family Majidae; genus Chionoecetes; species Chionoecetes opilio. Next base: position 22,952 of record JACEEZ010003102.1, read on the forward strand.
AAGCTGCGTGTGGTTCTGTCTTGGCCATGCCGGACAAGACGCCCACCTCTTTCACCCACTCTGACACTTTCTCCTCAACATATTTCGCCTTGAACTCCTCTGTTCCAATCACTGCTCCAAAATTCCGCTGCCCATCCTTTGTCACAGTGACCCCACTGTCTCTGAAAAATCGCACTCCATTTTCATAATGTTCGGGTTTTACAATAAGGATGGACTTGGTGGCGTTGGGTGTGTATCCTATAGTAGGGCCGTTCTTCTTCACAAGATCCCACCACTTATATAGTTCTGAGATATTCCCGGCCCCTGTTAGGTCATCCGCATATGCCACTTGCTTCACCTGTGTTTTTTCATATGAAATCTCCTCTTGAAGCACTGATAGGCCAATTGCGTACATTGCCATGGCTACTGGGTCACCTTGCGTTGTTTCCTCCCTTGATTTCAAAATTTTAACAATACTATTTTTTCTATTATCACTTATGAACATGTCTGAAGGATCTCTGTATGTGTTTTCCACATATGTCGCGAGTGGGGGAATACCCCTTCATTCGAATGTTGTAGAGCATTGTCTTTCTGTTTATCGTGTTGAATGCATTTTTTGCGTCCACTAATAGCACCGCTTCACAATCTTCCTGATCAAAGATCACCCTCATGGCGTGGATGGCCGCTTTACTACCTGCCTGCTGTCCCGCACACACCTGTAGGTTCCCTGCCGCTCTTCTTACATCCTCCTTGACCACCGCCATGATGCATTTCCCTATGATCCGGCGGAGGACTTCCCCAATACCGATAGGCCTGCAACCTGGCTTCTTGTCAAGGGGGATAAGGCGGCAAGCAGTCAGGGCGTCAACATGTCGGCAGTTAGCGACGGCAAGTTTTCTCGCTAGTGTTGCTATGACGCTGCACAAGTCACCAGCGGCACTTCCCCAGTGAGTGCTGCTCAGCAGGCGACACCACCCTCTTGCATCCATGCCTGAGGGACCCCCGCTGCCTTTTGTCTGGAGACTTTTTTCCACACCAACTCTCCTGTTATCATCTCCTATATGACGCTATTTGAGATTTGACGAAGTCCCTGCTGTCTTAGTCCCACCAGGTTGCTGGGTTGAGGATGTTTTTCCTCCAGCAATTGAATGGTTTCATCGGTGAGTGGCAACACACCACCGTTCTGATCTTCATCCAGAGCCCGGAGTGCGGATGAAACGTTGCCTTGTCTCATCCTATCCGCAAAGCTGCGTGCCTATCGTCGATCTTATGTTTATTTAGGGGAAGTCTTGGCAGTCTTTTCTGTATGACTCTCGCTCCCTCAAGGAGCTCATCGAGTTCATTTTTTTCCCATAGGACAACTCTTCTTGTGAGTGCTTTCACATTGTTGTTTGTCTTGGCCTTTTGATGTGTCTTCTGGAACAAGAGTTTAGGAAGGAGGAAGAGGACTTTCAGCGCATGTGGTGCAAAGAGCGTTTCTAAGTTGTAGTTGTTGATAAGGCCGACCATTACTTTGATTAGTTTGGTCATGGCTGTACATTTTGGTGGCTCAAAATTATTATTGGCAGACCACCCCACTATCTCATGGTAGGTGTTATTTACCATCTTGTTGTTTCTTCTTCCGTTTGACCTTTCCAGAAGATGTTCCCCCTCTCATTTTCCTCCACATCGATGTTCAGTTGGGGTACATCATGTTGTGGCGGTGGTGGAGTGCGCGGTGACGATACCGGTGTTAGTGCTATTGGGCTTTCTGGCACTTCAATGTCCCTCTGTCTTCCATCTTGTTGACCTTCTTCCTGGGGCTCCTGGTTGTTGCCCAACTCCTCTTCTTCCCTCTCCCTGCCCTGTTCCCGTCCTTTGGGTTTCGCCACTCATTTCCGTTCCTACAGTTGACACACTTTCTCTTTTGCCTAGCACATCTACAATTAGCACATTTGTGTTCCCGCCTCGTACATTGACAACATGGTCTTGGAGCTTGTGAGCCAGACATTTTATAGTATGCTCCATGCTTTTCATTTTATTATTAACACTATGCTATGTCCAGGGAGAAAGAGAGAGAGAGAGAGAGAG
>JACEEZ010003102.1:27500-45000 GCA_016584305.1 Chionoecetes opilio
AGGGGGGGAGGCATGCAGTTAGCAAGTTCAGAAGAGCATGAAAATAACGGTACAAAATAGCAAGAGAAGCAACATAGCGGCGGTGATTTACAGATTGAAGACAGTCAGTCAGAGGAGGGGAGTTGATGAGACGAAAAGCTTTCGACTCATCCCTGTTTAGGAGAGCTGCATGAGTGGATCCCCCCCAAACATGTGAGACATACTCCATACATGGGCGGATAAGACCCCTGTAGAGAGCAAGCAACTGGGAGGGAGAAAAAAAGGACGCAGACGCCACAGGACACCAAATTTCTTAGAAGTTTTTTGACCAAGAGATGAGATGTGAGATTTCCAGTTCAGATTTTTAGTAAAGGATAGTCCAAGAATGTTCATTGTAGGAGAAGGAGATAGTTGAGTGTCATTAAAGAAGAAGGGATAGTTATCTGGTAGGTTTTGTCGAGTAGATTGGTGAAGAAATTGGGTTTTTGAGGCATTGAACAAAACAAGATTTGCTTTGCCCTACTATTACTACTACTATTATTATTAGTAGTATTACTACTACTACTACTACTACTACTACAACTACTACTACTACTAGTACTACTACTACTACTACTACTACTACTTACGCACTACTACTACTACTACTACTACTATACTATGCGTGTTATCAGAACTTGCTAGTAAAATAAATAAATTATGTATATGAATCGTATTTTAAGACGTTATTAAATAGACTTCACTTAAAATCTTCGTCATTTTTTTCTTCCGAAAATAAAACTACCTTTATTTCCTTCTTCAAGTCAACTTCTCACCATATTCAAGGTACATTAACAAGGAGAGGATACTATTGTATTTTATTTTTCCCCTATCTTTTAACTCATATGTTATCGCTCTCTAGGCTTGTAAGCGCCAAGGGTAATGCAATAGTGTGTGTATCTTCGCCATCCCTCCGCCGGAGTGGGGTTTTATCAACGTTTTTTTCATCGTTATTGCATCTTATCTTTCGCCTTGAACCTGTTAGTGCTCAAAAGGTTTATGTAAAGGTCACGTGGTTTTTGGCGTTGCACCATCACCTGTTTATTTCTTTTCTTTGTCGTATTTGTCGTATTTACTATTCTTCTCTAAAAGTTCCGTGTCCCTGGAAGAAATTTGTTGAACATATTTATTTTCGTGTGTTTGGAACAAATAAAACAAAGTTTTGCGGTGTACTTTCCGGGCGAACTAGCAGACCAATCATCTGCAGGCCGTTTTCAGGACTATAAGTCGTCCAGATGAGGAATTGCGTTGCCTTGAAGGGATGGAGGGGTGCAGGAAACGTGGAAAAAGCTAATGTATATCATATGATAGAGGGGTAAAAGAGGAAGGGAGGGAGAGAGGCATATATAAAAAACCTATTATTATTTAATATCAACCTATCATTCATAACATTTATTCAACCAATCACCTATCCTCCCTATCATAAAACCTTTCCCATCCACCCTCTAGCGCAGTGGTTCTTAATCTGTTTTAGTGCTCGTACCCTTTGAGATCTCATAAATGTATCTTGTACCACTGGTCGCATATTCGCCAATTGTGCACCACTGCGACACTCCGATTCCAGTATGATAAATTGAGGAGTTTTGAGGAGTTTTAAGGCAGACCCAAAGAAAATGCGCGCGCAGCAACACACCGTATGGTGGAAGAAACTTGCTTTTACTCTTTCCTACGTATGTATTGTATAGCCTGGGTTTTTATATGTTTATTTGTTGTGTATTTACATATATTGGATACTAGCAACAAACAGGCGCAAAAGGCTTAAAAGATATGTTTACGTGGATAAATAAGCTCAGAACGGCTCATAAAGAACTTTCAAAATCAAAAATCGAAAAACTAAGTCCAGATTCGAAATCAGCACGTACGAAACCTAATATGAATCAAGTCTCATCAAAATCTGGTGAAAAAAAGGAAAATAAATTGAAGGCAAATCCTTGGAAAATGTCGTGAAAAACACATTTTCATTGATATCTCAAGAACCATAGCACCTAGTCGAGAATGGTATTGATTATAAACGATTCAGCTTGCGACTGTGGTCCATCTAGTATAAACATTTTAAAATGTATTCAATAAATTGTTCAATAAATAAAAGTTTTGTAAAGGGAAAAAAAACTGATTATATCTCAAAAACTTTATTAGCTAAGAAAGAACGGATCAATGCATAGGTTAGATTTCGTTAAGCTGGACATAATTTATTCCAGTATTTTTTCGTATAGGGTCAATAGCTCCACTGTAAAATGGATAAAACCAAATCAAGCCAGATTTTTGGTTTATTTTACAACCCCAATATGTTCAATCAATCAATCATTGGGGGCATACGCCGGGGGGCGCGTCGCCTCGCCCACCCTACGACCCCAAACTCCGGGGTCACCCCGCAGCGAGTTCCCTGCAGGCTCTTTCCCATACCAAGCAGCTCTCGACAAGAAACATCAACTTTCCCCAGCCACGAGCCTTTTGGGCGCCCCCTTGGCCTCCTCCACGCCGGATTGTCCTTACAGATACAAACCCGATGGGAAGGATCGGTTTCAGGGTAGCGTGCCACATACCCATATAGCCGAAGTTGGCGCTGACGGACTATGCTGGTAATAGGCCCCGATTCAGTCTCACGGTTTCAATTGTGATTTGACACGTAATCATCAAGCGATACCCCATGATTCTGCGAAGACCCCTTATTACCAAAGGCATTATTGTCTTTTTCAAGTCACTATTTAGTGGGGCCATGTCCTCACAACCATAGAGTTAGACAGGGATCACAAGCGATTTGAAGATCCGGATGCCCTCCTGCACAGGTACCCACAACGCCAAATTTCCCCCCGCTGGGGCGAGTCCTAACATCGTGGGCTATGCCAATCCGCCGTTTAAAACTTCTTGACGTGAACCCCCAGTCATTATTTGGGTGCGCCAAAAAAAGGGTTTAAAAAATTTTTCCCAAAATTTTCAATGTCCTCAACCCCCACCCTGAACAGATGTAAATTTCTTTTATTGTATGTCCCAAATAACCCCCCACCTTGGTCTTGAGCCCGGAGACCTTTATTCCCCCAAAAGGTTTGGGCCCCCTGGCCAAGGGGCCTCGAGAGCCATCACCAGGACCCCCAGCGAATCAGCAAAGGGTTACTGCCCTCATCGGCAAAAAACAAGATCAGTGTCTTTGGGTTGCCCAGACGGGTGCCCCAATCCCCTTTTTATCTACAACCTTGGGCCAATCCCCCGTCCATACAAGCGGTTTTAAAAAGGATGGGGGGAAGGGGAAGCACCCCCTTTCCTTTACCCTGTTTTTCCAAAAGGAAAGAAGCTGGGTACCCTGCCCCACAATTCACAGCAATTTTCAGTCCCCCGAATACAGAAAACCCGTTATCAAACCCAAAAGTCCTTGCAGGAGTTTCCCCCCCTAAATCGCGAAGATCCCAAGTGAATCACGATTTCACTGAAGGGGCCAAACGCCTTTTTGAATCAAAACATAGGCTCGCAAGCATCCCCGTCCCAAAAATCAAAGTCGGGTTCCACCAGGAAAACGAAGCGTAGGGTACGGTCCCCCTTTTTGACTTACCCGGCGTGAACCCCCGACTGCTTTATGGGCTCTTATGCTTTACCAGATACGGCGGGGGGGGGGGGAAAATTTGTTTTCAGCAATAGATGGGCAAGCACCCTTTGGGCCCGGTGAGTCCATAATATGGGAAAGCATGTATTTTTTATATATACGTGAAAATTCCCCTTTTTAATAAAAAGTGTCCCTCTTTCGGGTATTGTTTTATATTTTTTCCCCCATAGATGAATAGTTTTTTTTTTTGAAAAAGGGGGTAAAAAAAATATAAAAAAATATTTTCAGTGAAAATCGTACTGAGGGACGGGGGATATGTCTATTCCTTTCTGGACCCTTTATTTTTTTCTCCCCCTCCCCCCCTCTCTTTTCCCCCTCCCCCCTCTCCCCCCTCCCTCTCCCTCCCTCTCTTTCCTCCCCTCCCCTAAATTTTTCTTTTCTTCCCCTCTCCTCTCTCTCTCTCTCCCCCTATTTTTTTCCCTCTCTCCCCCCCTCCCCCTCTTCCCCTCCCCTCTCTCCCCCCCCCCTTCCCCCCCCCCCTTTTTTGAAAAATAAGGGGCCCCCCCCTTTTACCCCCTTTTACCCCCCGTTAATTTTTTTTCCCCTTTTTTAAATTTTTTATTTTTTTTTTTTTGATTTTCCCCCCTCATTTTTTTTTTTTTTTGAGAATTTTTTTGATTTTTTAAAAAAATTTTTATTTGGGAAATTCCATTTTTAAATTTTTTGATTTATTTTTTAAAATAAAATTTTTGAAAAAATTATATTATCAATTAAAAAAAAAAATTATTAAAAAACCACTTTTTTTCTCAAAAGATATAATGAATTTTTCCCCTCTCATTAACTAAACGTACATTGTATATATATTTTTCTAGAAAGTATCATAGCTAAAAAAATACGTAGCTACATTTTAAAACATTTAAAGATCTCTCTCTCTCTCCTTTTCTCCCCTTTTCTCTCTCTCTCCTCTCTCTCCCCTCTCTTCCCCTCCCCTCTCTTCCCCCCTCCCCCTCTCCCCCTCTTCCCCCTCTATTTCTCCCCCCGCCCCCCGCCCCTCCCCCCTCTCTCTTTTCTTCTCTCCCCCTTTTGTTAAAATTTGAAAAAAGTACTTTCTGGACTAAGTCCAGATCAATCTGGACTTAGTTTTTCAATAAATGGTTTTCAAATATATTTTTGAGCCGTTCTCAGCTTAGTTATCCCCGTAAACATATATTTTACGGCTTTTGCGCCCATTTGCTGCTATTATCTTAACAATATATGTAAATACACATATACAAAACATATAAGAACCCAGGCTATACTTACGTAGGACAGAGTAAAAGCAAGTTTCTTCCATCATACGGTGTGTTGCTGCGCGCGCGTTTTCTTTGGGTCTGCCTTAAAACTCATCAAAACTCCTCATTTCCCCCACTTGAATCGGAGTGCCTGAGTGGTGCACAGTTGGCGAATATGCCCCCTGGTCAGAACAAAAATATAATTAGAGTAAGGAGTAATGGTCGGCATGGTACTGTTTGTTTGGTCCATACGACCGAATTCATAAGAACCTTTCCTCTTGGACACGTGACAAATTCACAGTCAAGAGCTCAGCCAACTGGCCGCTACGCGTCCCCCGCCATGTGGGGGACGGGTCTACAACGCGTACTTGTACTTGACAAGTCCTGTTCCTGTCCTGACCCCTGACCTGATGCACTTTTCAGTGCGGCACACAAACAACTAGCTCAACCCATCAAGTAATATTTTTGAGGGGAAATGAATAAGAGTTTTCTGTTCTGTGGCAAATTTCGTTATTTTCATTACCAAATTTAAGTTCGATGCCAAATCACGTGGTTCATTACCAGGTGAATTTTTCATTACCAAATTTACCCTAATTTTGTTATGTAAAATATCCAATGGCAATTTGCAGCCAACTGACGCATGAACACGTTCCACACGACACGAGTATATAAGTCGATGTATGAGACGGTAAACATGAAAACGACACATAACGTAACTAATACTTTAACAAGTTATTGTAGTATGACTTAATGATGAACCGTTGGACTCCAGATGGCTAAGACAATTGTTGACCAACAAAATGTTTATAAATATATAATTCCAGCCTCCTAATAAATATGATAATTATTGGTCAGCATTTTTCGTAGCCCCAGGTGTAAGGTTTCGTACCCCCACGTGGTACAGGTATCCCAGGTTAAGAACCACTGCAGTCTAGAGGATCCAGTCATTCTTTCGCTCCTAACCTCATTGCAGTCGTCAGTAGCTACCATAGAGTGTCCGTAGCCTGAGGTTGGGTCTTCAGGAGTCGCAGGACAACAGGTGTCTTGAGGAACCTTCGGTTTTAGCGTCAAGGGTCACTGTCGTTGTCTTTGTTGTTATCTGCTTCGTCAGTGTTGTGGAATGTTTGTAAGTGTAACAGGTTACTCAGTCACTAGCCAACACCTGCGGGCAATTAGAGGCGTCAGGTAGATATTGTGTGATAACAGGAGGACAGGTGTGAGAGGCAGCCTTAATTGGGCAACACGTGGCTACCAGCTGTTACAAGGTTCACCTTCGTCAGGTACACTAATCACTAGGTTCAGGTGAAAGGTGAAGGACAAATTTTTCTTCCCATTGGACATGCTATTGTTTAAGATTCAATCTCGTTCAAGGGTTAAAATAAGAAGTTGACGTTTTATCTACGTATGTCTCTAGTTTTGATGCCATTGTTTAGTTGCAAAGGAAATATTATTTATGATTATATTTCAATTGTTTTAAGTGTTTTCTTTTACATATTTCACTTCTCCAAACTGAAATAAATATATTTTTATTTCTCCTGTATGCCGTTTCGTCTTCTCCTTTCCCCCATATTTCTCTCTCTCTCTCTCTCTCTCTCTCTCTCTCTCTCTCTCTCTCTCTCTCTCTCTCTCTCTCTCTCTCTCTCTCTCTCTCTCTCTCTCTGTTGTTAGCTTCATAGATATCACTAACATACACTTACTGTTTGGTAAAAGTCGAAGAGTCTTAGCCGAGCGGGGCGAAGCTAATATCCAAGGTGGTTTTATAATTATTATTCGTAATAATAGAGCATGTATCGGCCAGCTGCAGCACGATATAATAAAATGTTCTTATAGTCTTATCAATGCACATTAGTTATTTACAACAACAAAATGTTCACGTCACACCCCACACATCCTAACACTTCGAATGTATATCTTCCTCTGAGGCGGTGCCAGTGGGCGTAGCAGGGTGTGGTCCGGGGGTTGCATGCTGTCAGGGTTTGGCCGTGTCTGTGAGGTGCTGCCATCTGGTAGCTATGGCAGATGACGTGGCATGGGCGTGACCCGTCATATATATATATAAAATATATATATATATATATATATATATATATTATATATATAATATATATATAGATATATAGATATATATATTATATATATATATATATAATATATATATAATATATATATATTATATAATATATATATCTTTAACATGGACATTATTAGCAGTAAAGGTGCATGCATTAAATATAAATGTAGGGATAAACATATGTACCTATAAGGCCAACATCGCTCGGTCACCTACCTGGCGCGTCCTCGCGCCATCATAGTGACTTGTACCTAACCATGTTACAATGATGTACTTACCTGATTTTGTCGGATTTTGCCCTTCAGGAAAACATATACAGATAGGGCCTTCCTAACAACAAAGCAAAATGGAATTACTCTGATGATGATAATTATGATTGGCATTATCAATGAAAGAAAATGAACAGCTGGGTAAGGTAGATAGGTAAAGAGTCCTGTACGGTTGTTTCCAATTCTGAGAAATTATAGAATGTAAGCTCATAGATGGTATTAGTTACATATTTAATGCTTGATAGATTTATATACTTCAAGCTGTCAATAGGGAAAAGTCGAGCAGTGAAATTAGCTACAAATCCTTCGTGCAGTTTTTCAGGAAAGGTATTCAAATAGTCAGAGCGCAAATATCAAGCCATAAGAATTGCGAAATGACAGGAAACTTTCTGATACACTGCACCTTCGGGACATTTTTCAGACACATATAATGTTTGTGTAAAGAAGAAATAGTGATGTCCGAAAAAACTTTGGTAAATGAATGGTCGTGAAATCAAGTGGGTGTAAGGACATAACGATAAGGCCTGAGAAGCATTTGCCTGAGTTAGCACCACCTCACAAATACCGTCACCTATAGGTAAAAAGGCAAAGAGAGATGCGGGGCAAAAATACAAGTTCAAAGATTATGTACGGCACCTATCCAAATCAGACAAGCTTCCAGTAGAATACTGATTATATTTACTATTAATCAACAACAGAGTATTTGGTTGATTAAGTATCATAACATATTCGTTTACTGAAAACGGAAGTTAAAAATTATTCAATTATGATTTATATTACCATTCTCATTACCAATAACAATATCTCCATTATGAACCATTTCCGTTATTTATGTATTTACTATTATTATTATTTGCACTTTGTGAACTTCAAACACATGTTCGGCTGGAAAAGAACATTTTAACAACGGTATCTGACGTTAGCATTGATTCAAAGAGAGGTTAATAGTGTTGAATACCATTTAAAACAATGGAGTCAACTTGCAATTCAACTTCGCTATTTCTTAGGCATGCATACAAATCAATAAAAGAAAGAGTGAAGCAGTTCCTCTTCCACGCACTGCGTTAACCTATTTGTTAGTAATGGTTGTTAGTTCTTACAAGAAAATTAACCGTATGAGTCAAAGCAGTGTGTGCTTGTTCTAACACAGTAATAGCTCGATTTAAGATCTGCTTCTTCATGCAATTTAAATGGATGAGGTTATCAATAAAGGAAGATAAGGAGGTTAGCTGCAAGTACCTTTACCTAATTTCTTCGCGAACTCATGCATTTATTCCTATACCAAATAAAATGCACGAAAGCTGTCCTACAAAGGCAATGAAAAGACAAGCAATCAATTACGCGGGCGTAAATTATAAGCATGAGTTGCTTGGTCAGTAGGAGCATTTGATTTGTTAGTTTGAAGCCGCGTAGCATCGCTAAGTTTAGCAGTTATTACTAAGCCTAAATCAGCCTTGGCATTGGTCCGCTTAAGTCGATCACTGTGAACGACTTCTAAGGTATTTAACCACGGATCCAAAATATCAAACTTATTCCCATGGAGTTGATTAACTACCAGGCGCGGACCCACAAATGTAGGAGCTAATTTAGAGAGTACCGTTCTGGGACTCAAATCATGACAGAGTCACCATCTCGGATTTGAACGGGTGCAGAGCACCGGTGTTGTTGCGAGCACATAGCCGTCTTGGAAGCCTGTAGTTTATTTCTGACACCGGATTATATGTCTGAAAAAAACTTTAAGTTGACATTTAGCATAATCATCAACATTGTACACAGATTTTTGAGGGCTATTAAGCAAGTCCTATGGAAGTCGTTTCTCCATACCAAAATAATAAAATGAGGAGTTTGACCTGTCGACTCACAAATATTGCAATTAACGCATGCAGCAACATGGGGTAACCAATCTTCCCAACTATCAAGCAAGCCACCAACAGCTGGGCGCAAAGCTTCCAAGACTGTCCTGTTCACACGCTCAACCAAACCGTTACTGGCAGGGTGATAAGTTACCGTGAATGTTTGTTGGATGTTGAACTGCCCACATATTTCATTAAGAAGTGCATTTTTAAATTCCGCCCCATTCTCACTCATTAAAACTCGGGGAGTTGAGTATGGACAAAATAAGTTGGCGATCAATGCGTGTGCAATCGCTTTGGCAGTTTTATCCATCACAGGGGCCAAAACAACATACCTTGAGAAGTGATCAACACACACTAACAGGTATTTAGACCCTTGACGACTAGAAGGAAGTTGTAATAGATTAATAGCAACAATGTCCCAAGGACTCTCAGGAGTTGGATATTCCAAAATTGGTGCTGGTTTGGGCACCGTACCCTTGTGCACAGCACATTTCACGCACTTAGCTATATATGCGTCATTATCTAACCGCATTTTAGGCCAAAAACAATTATTGCGGGCCGCAGCAACAGTACGCTCCTTTCCCAGGTGACCGGCAATTACAGCATCATGAAATAGTTGCAGTACCACAGGTACAAATGACTCAGGTATCACAAATTGGCTCACCTTTGTCCGCGTATTTAGCCAAATTCAACAAAGGACCTGATCTGGTGATAAGAAAAATTGTGAAAAAGGAATGGGCATTTTAGGTAATGTTGACTGGTCACCTGATTCCAGAGCATATATCACTTTACTCCACACGTCATGTTGACGTTGGGCAACAGGTAGTTCATGTAGTGAAATTTTTTTAACTACAGGGGATTTGTCCGTCACTAGTCCAACATGTACATTTCGAAACATCGCATCAGCCAGCAAAATTGGATATAAATAATCTATAGTAACCACACAACCCAATGAAACAACGGACATTGTCTACATTCTGAGGTCGCGTGAAAGTTGTAACTGCAGCTATTATATCTGACATTGTATGCAGTCCATCACCATCTACCACATGGCCTAAAAAGGTGATTTTAGACTTAAAGAATTCCCATTTTGTGAGTTTAGCCTTGAGTTCAGCATTTGTCAACTTCAGGAGTATTGCTTCTAAATTAGCAGAATGAGACTCCAAGTCTTTCCTGCAAATGATAAGATCATCAATGTAAGCATAGACATTTTTGCCTAGCATATCGGAAAATAAGCTATTAATCATTCATTGAAAAGTAATATGGGCTGAATTTAAACCAAATGACACTCTGAGCCACTCGTAGTGTCCACTAAGAGTGCTAAAGGCAGTAATTTCCCTAGATGCCGGAGCCATCGGCACCTGCCAGTAATCACTAACCAAATCAAGGCTACTGAACATAGTGTTACCAGGTCCTAATGAAATTAACAAATATTTTAGGACAGGTAAAGGATACCTATCATCCTCCGTGACTTCATTTACTCGCCTGAAATCAATTACAGGTCTAAACTGTCCGTCCTTTTTAGGAACGATTAATAGAGGCGAATTCCACGGTGAACGGGAATTTTGGATAACACCCTGATGCAACATATCTTTAATTTGCTCATCAACAATTAGTCTTTGACTGTGAGGTAGACGATATGCTTGAATATACACAGGATGCGTTCCAGGTTTAAGTTTATTGTGGTGGTTAGTTTTATCAGGTGAACCTAACGGTTTCCCGGGCAAGGCTATAACATCACGGTACCGCTTAAGCAGTTCTAACAATGAAGCCTTGTGCTCGGCATAATCCACAATAGTTACAAGTGAGTCAAGCGTTTGTGCTTGAGCCAAATTTGAGTTGCTGGACGACGGAGTTATCGAACTGACAAAACCCGTAGGTAAGTCCAAAGGTTCTGGCACTACCTGTTTGTCAAAAGCTAACGCACAGCTTAAATATATACCTTGTCGAAGTTTGACAGGACCGCCAGTTACATTAACAACTAGAGCGACGGCTATATTTCCTTCACGAATTTCACTTAGGGTTGCTTCCGCTGTTAGTCTGTTCACTTGGCTGGGGCCTTCTATACAGATGTCACAACCCACGGTGGTATTTGGGACTGATACGGGAATGTGCATTGCCGTACGGTGGGGAATTACATGATTTCCAATTACCGTGGCCTTTACGATTTTCCACATTTCCCTAGGGTCAGTTACCGTTGTCTGATGATACGAATTTGTAAGCAGGGTATTAGTAGAGTCTACGCTTGAATTCGTTTCAAACTCAGGCGGTGTTCCATTTATTAATTCATCAGTAGAAGCCTGAACACTAGGCACGGTCGGTGCATTACAAGGAACTACCTTCTTTTGGGAAGTTAAGCAAATGGGTTGATCCATCGCTCTGAAATTCTTCCCTAAGAACCTTATGGTATTGGTATCTGGATGTATTATCATCCGGTTCGCTCTCAAAGACGCTAAACCCAATAATCCGTCCGAGGGCAACGCAAAATTAGAAGCCACGTAGAAGTTCAAACGAATGGTAGGCGTACCTTTACCCAACCTAACGGGCAGACTAACAACTCCTAATATATTAAGATGATCGTTAGTAGCTCCCATTAGATTAAGATCGTTTGGTTTAAGAGGCCAGCAGCTGCCACGTGACGGCCGTTTTAGTGTTAGGTAAGCCTTCTCGGATAGCACGTTAAGAGCTGCGCCTGTGTCCACCGCGAACGATGTTCTCAAGGATCCTAATCTGGTTAGTAGATTCAAAATATTGGCTTGACTGCAAACGGCAATTAAAGATGAGATAATTTTTATGTCATTCAAATGAGTTGCAGTATTATCAATTATACCAGCTACCTGCTTCAAGAAACTCAGACGGAAACAGAACCTCTACTGGTACACATGATCGCGCACGATCGACGACTGCTAACCGTAATCCCGCAAGACAGGGAAATACTGTTCTGGAAACACTGTTGTTTCCAGCGGTGCGGCACAAAATACTTCCTACTGTTATCTATCTATACTATCCATGAGTGTTACGGACACTCTACGGAGAATTGCCATGCGGTTTCAAATTTAAAGCCTCGAATGCATCAGTACCGTAATAAGACTCAGTCGGGGGAAGCCGCACGCCCAGCACAAACCAGACCAGGCTAGTAAATACAACTGTTTTAATTGATAATACTGCAACTCGGTTGAATGACAGAATTTTTTTTCATCTTTAATTGCCGATTGCAGTCAAGCCAATATTTTGGCTCTACCAACCAGATTAGGATCCGTGAGAGCATCGTTCGCGGTGGACACAAGCGCAGCTGTTAACGTGCTATCCGACAAGGCTTATCTTGCACTAAAACGCGCGTCACGTGGCAGCCGCTGGCCTCTTAAACCAAACGATCTTAATCTAATGGGAGTACTACTAACGATCCTCTTAATATATTAGGAGTTGTTCGACTGCCGTTCGAGGTTGGGAAAAGGTACGCCTAATATTCATTTGAATTTTTCGTGACTTCTAATTTTATGTTGCCCTCGGACGGATTATTGGGTTTAGCGTCTTTGAGAGCGAACCGGATGCTGTAGAAATGTACATTAGGGTGTTTCATATTGTCGAAGTCGATAGTTTTGGTTCATATCGATGCTGCCCGTGTAGTATATATGCTGGTGAAGTGTCATACCAAATTTCAGCTCATTCCATAGGGTTTAGGGGTCGCGCACTTTCGCCAGTATATCGGGCTGCAGTCAAAATCGTGAAATCCCTTTGATCTATATGTCAATTGTCTAATGGCCGGGCCGCGCGGAACGGAGGTGCCCCAACAACTCACGGCTGTTGCTAGGCAACTGCAGCACATGGTGTTGCGCCGCGTGGCCGGGCGACTGCGGCGGCAGATTGTGAGACACGGGCTGAGAGTGCGGACTGGATGGTAAGGACTGTGTCTATTGTTCGTGTCTCGAGTTGATATAAACTGTGAAATAAAGACATTCTTACATATACCTATTTGTGTGTCGGTGTAGAATCGTAGATGTAATCAGTTTATGTAGAACTAGCCGCAAAGCCGCCATCCGGGCGGACTTTTTGGCTAGCTCCTGCGGAGGGCTATTGGTGGGCCTTCGGCCCACCACCTGTGTTTGGTGGGCCTTCGGCCCACCAAACACGGACTCTCCAGATAGCCCCTTATAACTTTCCTGAAATCATGGATGTAGAAATGTATGTATTCCCCCCACCCACTCACTCACCCATTACCCATCACCCCCCACCCATTCACTCACCCATTACCCATCACCCCCCACCCATTCACTCACCCATTACCCATCACCACACACCCATTCACTCATCCATTACCCATCACCCCCCACCTATTCCCTCACCCATCACCCATCACCCCCCACCCATTCACTCACCCATCACCCCACACCCATTACCCATCACCCCACCCATTCACTCACCCATTACCCATCACCCTACATCAAGGTTTCCTCAATTCTCGCAACCCACTTTTTTTTCTTCACAATTCTCGCTAATAGGCTGCTAGAAAAAAAAGAAAAAAAAGTGACTGGATCATCTCATAAGTGGGCTTAAAACCTTCCCCTGGTCGACCTGGTTCCAAAAATGTGTCATATGAGGTGATAGCGCCACGGGGGGCGGAACCTATACACCACACACACACACACACACACACACACAGACAGACAGACAGACAGACACACTTTCGCTTATATTATTATAGATTAGATACATTTTTTCTTTCTTTCTTAGGTAAAATGGTGGCTACTAGAAAGTCTTCGCAGATGTGGTTGCTCGACAAAGCTCCAGAACCAGACATCCTAGGTGCTTGCTTGCCCTCGCGGGAGCAAGTGTTCCTTTTCTTCATGTATCAGCACCACGTATTCAAGAAAACTGTCCCTGATTCCGTGTCGGCAACGAGTGAGAAGCTGAAGGCATTCTGGGGCAAGGCGAAGCTGACAACGAAAACCGACGCGAACATTAGGGAGAACGTCAAAAATCTGTTCGAGGAGTACCAAGCCCTGAAGAAGGATCAGAACAGGATAACTGACGGGGCCGAGCTGAAGTGGAAGATTTGGAAGGGCGACCTGGAAGATCTTTTCGACATCTCCAGCGCAGACGTTCTTGAAAGGAGGGATATCTGGATGAGGACAAAAGCTTCCTCATTTCGCAGAGAGAAGATCGTTCCAGTTCGTCTATGGCCGGCGTCGACGTCGCCGAAGTGGCGAAAGAAAAGAAGAAAAAGGAAGCCGCTAAGAAGTTGGAAAACCGCAAGCGGAAGCAGGAGGCTGAAACGGAACGCCTACTGGAGAATGTCCCCTATCCGCGATCTGGCCTTTCCTCATCGTCTACTACATCGTCGGAAGATGAGGACGGCGACTTCAAGGCACCGGCGACAAAATTACCCCGGCGAGCACCAACAAACAGCTGTCCCTAAATATCGAGCTAACGTCGGCCTGGGACCGAGAAGGGCTGTCCGTGCGTCAGGCCTCGAGCGCTTACATCGCGACAGCGAAGGACTTGGGCCACGATGTCAGTCAGCTTGTCATTTCGCCGAGCACTGTCCATCGTTCAAGGACCAGGAACAGGGAGACACTTGCCATTCAACTGGAAAGAGAGGCCTTCAAGGATCCTCCTCCGTTGGTTCTCCACTGGGACGGCAAACTGCTACCGAAAGCAACTTCGAACTGGGCTTCAGAGAACCGCATTTCCGTGGTTGCGACCGGGCAGAACTTCGAGGAGATCCTGGGAGTCCCCGTCGCACAAGATGGAACGGGACAAAAAGTCGCAAGGACGGTTTTCCAGGAGGTCGAGCGAGTCGGTGCCAGGGAGCAGATCATTGGCCTTTCCTTCGATACGACGGCCTCGAACAGCGGCATGCTCGCAGGCGCCTGTGTACACCTGGAAAATCTCCTCGGTCGCTCCCTGCTCTGGCTGGCATGCCGGCACCACGTACTAGAGGTTGTCCTGAAGCACGTCTTCGAAAAGTGCTGCGGCCCTTCCACTGGTCCCGAGATCCCAACCTTCAAGCACTTCCAGTCACGCTGGGAATCCCTTGATCGTGGATCGTACCACACATTGAATGATGAGGAGCCACTGGAGAACGCCCTTGAGCTGCCCCGCGTACAGATGGTTATGTTCCTGCAAACAGTTCTCCATGACGGAAGCAACACACGAGAGGAATACGATGAACTCCTCCGACTGTGCCTCCTGTTCCTCGGAGGAAGCGAGGGACAGATCTGATTCCGAGCTCCCGGTGCCTACCACCAAGCAGGGTGGATGGCCAAGGCCATATACGCCGTCAAGATGGCGCTCTTCGCCGACCAGTTGGAGCTGCCAGCTCGCATTCAACGAGGCCTCCGTCAAGTGGCGCTGTTCGTCAGCCTCTTGTATTTCAAACACTGGCACGAGGCACTGATTCCGGAGTACGCTCCAAAGAACGATCTGGAGCTCCTGCAGGCCCTCAACGAGTATACTGACAAGGAAGTCGGCGCAGAGGGTACCAGGGCTCTTTCTCGCCACCTCTGGTATCTTTCAGAAGACCTGATCGCGCTGGCTTTCTTCGACGACAGAGTCGAGGATGGGGAGAAAAAGCGGATGCTGGAGAACCTGGTAAGGCCTGCGTCCAAGAAGGCATTGAAGAGGCTCGAGGGGAAAGGGTTGAGAGTGACCAACACCACGACCCTGAGTGGCTTCGTCACCAGTCGCAGCAAGCGGCTGTTCGAGCTGCTGACGGATCGAAAAGAACACCCCTAGAACCTACTCGCGGACGAAGCACTGAAGAACCACGTCAGGGTTCTAAAGGTGGTCAATGACAGCGCTGAGCGTGTGATCGCCCTCATCAAGCAGTTCGCCGACGCTGTAAAGGACGAGGGCCAGCGCCAGTACCTCCTGCGCGTCGTCAAGCACCACCGCAGCGAGGTTCCCAAGCGGACCAAGGCCGCCTGCTCGGCCTTCTCCCTCTGAGTGCGATCAGAGGTGCGTCAGTGTAATCAGAGATCCGATCAGTGTGTCGATCGACGAGGCACTGAAGAACCGCGTCAGGGCTCTGAAGGTGGTCAATGACGGCGCTGTAAAGGATGAGGGCCAGCTCCAGTACCTCCTGCGCGTCGACAAGCACTACCGCAGCGAGGTTCCCAAGCGGACCAAGGCCGCCTGCTCGGCCTCCTCCCTCAGAGTGCTACGGCAGTCATGTGCGCGACCTGTACATTTTATTTGATTTTGTTGAAAGAGGTATCAATCGCATCCATTTTAAATAATAAAACAGGGCAAAGTCGATATGGCGAAGTATCTGAACTTTTATTTGCCCTAGTAAATATGGAACACCCTAATGTACTACATGTTGGACTAGTGACGGACAAATCCCCTGTAGTTCAAAAATGTTCACAACATGAACTAGCTGTTGCCCAACGTCAACATGACGTGTGGAGTAAAGTGATATATGCTCTGGAATCGGGTGACCAGTCAACATTACCTAAAATGCCCATTCCTTTTTCACAATTTTTCTTATCCCCATATCAGGTCCTTTGTAGATTTTGGCCAAATACGCGGACCCAGGTGAGACAATTTGTGATACCTGAGTCATTTGTACCTGTGGTACTGCAACTAGTTCATGATGCTGTAATAACCGGTCACCCGGGAAAGGAGCGTACTGTTGCTGCGGCCCGCAATAGTTATTTTTGGCGTAAAATGCGGTTAGATATTGACGCATATGTAGCTAAGTGCGTGAAATGTGTTGTGCATAAGGGTACGGTGCCAAAACCAGCACCAATTTTGGAATATCCAACTGCTGAGCGTCCTTGGGACATTGTTACTATTGATCTGTTACAGCTTCCTTCTAGTCGCCAAGGGTCTAAATACCTGTTAGTATGTGTTGATCACTTCTCAATGTATGTTGTTTTGGCCCCTGTGATGGATAAAACTGCCAAAGCGATTCCACACGCATTGATCGCCAACTTATTTTGTACATACTCAACTCCCCTGAGTTTTAATAAGTGACAATGGCGCGGAATTTAAAAATGCGCTTCTTAATGAAATATGTGGGCAGTTCAACATCCAACAAACATTCACCGTAACTTATCACCCTGCTAGTAACGGTTTAGGTGAGCGTACGAACAGGAAAGTCCTGGAAGCTTTGCGCTCAGTTGTTGGTGGCTTGCTTGATAGTTGGGAAGATTGGTTACCCCATGTTGCTGCATGCATTAATTGCAATATTTGTTAGTCGTCAGGTCAAACTCCTTATTTTATAATTTATGGTATGGAGAAACGACTCCCATATGACTTGCTGAATAGCCCTCAAAAACCTGTGTACAATGTTGTTGATTATGCTAAATGTCAACTTAAAGTTTTCTCAGACTTATATTCCGATGTCAGAAATAAATTACATGCTTCCAAAACTGCTATGTGCACGTAACAACACCGGCGCTCTGCACCCGTTCAAATCCGGGTTGGTGATTCTGTCATGATTCGAGTCCCGGAACGGAACTCTAAATCAGCTCCTA
>JACEEZ010003102.1:50000-70000 GCA_016584305.1 Chionoecetes opilio
TATGTCTTCGTGTAGGGTTTCTGCGTATGCTAGTGCCTTCTGGAGTGCCATGAGCTCCGCTTGTAGGGTTGACGACCCATCAGGCAGCCTGTAGTGGGCGATGACGTCGTTGGCTACATAAGCAGCTGCCGCAGTTTTCGTAACTGGGTTGACTGATCCATCGTTGTATATGATGGCTGTATCTGGGTTGATGTCAACTTGATGAGTTGCCAGTGCCAGTGCCCTGAGTTCTTCCGGGCTTAAAGCTGACTTTTTTTTAGTTAACTGCCGGTTAACTGTGGATGTGATGGGGTTTGGCTGCCACGGAGGTGGTGCAATATGTCCTTGGTGTGGCATGTCTGGCTGGATGTTGTTGAAAATGTCTTTCGCTGCCAGGCGTTTGATGACTTTTGCCGCGGAAGTCCCATACGTTCTCTTTGTGAATAGCCGTTCGTCGTGCAAGACAGCTTGTCGTAACATTTATTGCGACCTGTTGCTTCTTGTTGGCTATTTTTGCGAGCATTGCTGTTTGAACCATGTTGATTCTGGAGGCCAGGGGGGGGATTCCTGCTTCTAATTGCAAGGTGCAAATCTTTGTCCATCTGGGGGCGCCGAGAATAGTTCGTAGCGCCTGATTTTGGAGTTTTTCTAATGCCTCAATACCAGTGTCAGAGGCGGTCAGGAGACACGGGGCTACGTAGTCGGTGAGGGACCTTATGGCTTGATAGTAAAAGGTCTTCAGTACTGGGAAGGTGGCTCCTGCAGTCGTGCTGGTGATGACTCTCAGGACTCTCAGTCTGGCTGCCATGCGGTCCTTCAGATATGCGATGTGTATCATGAAGGATAAGGTGTGGTCAATCCAGATGCCGAGGTAAAGGTGGCTGGGGACCCATTCCAAGGTTGTATTGTTCAGTGACAGAGGAAGCGTTGGTTGGTTGCTCCTGATGTGCAGCGCTTTTGTTTTCTGCGAGTTAATCTTCAACCCGAGATCAACACACATATTACTCACAGCCGTTAACGCCGTCTGTGTTTTTTGCCTGTACCAGGGTCCCTTGGAGATGATGGCAATATCATCAGCATAGCAGAGGGCCTTGACCCCATTGGGAAGTGGGAGAGTCACGAGGTGTTCGACGAGAACGTTAAAAAGGAATGGGCTGAGGATACTCCCTTGTGGCGTCCCGTTTTCTAGGATCCGCGGATCGGACAGACTGCCTTGGAATCGTGTTGTCGCCTTCCGTTGGTGTAGAAAGTCTTGGTCCATTTAAGCAGTATACCTTCTATTCCTCGTTTAGCTAGGGATGAGATAATGGTTAGGCTGTTTGCGAGCTCGTAAGCCTTTTCTAGGTCCATGAAAACCACGACTGCTTTGTGGCCTGTTATGGTCATCATCAGTTCAGTGAGGCATTCCCTGGTGCCAACCCCCCGTGTGTAGGCAAAGATGTGTAGGTGAAGTGGACCCACTTTCCATTGAAGGCGAGAGAGTATTATCCTTTCTGCGGTCTTACCCAAGCAGCTGAGAAGGGAGATTGGTCATGATTTGCCAGGTTCTCTTGGCTTGGGAATCGGGTGGATTATGGCGTACTTCCACTCTGCTGGTAGTTTTCCACTCTCAAAGGAGGCATTGATGATATCTAACAGGGTCTCGTGTGCCTTCAGACTTGCCTGTCTGATCTTATCGCTTCCCGAGGCTGTGTCCTTCCCTCTCTTCATTGCTGCCATGAGTTCCTTTTTAGTGAAAGGAGTATCAGTTATAGATGCTTGACGGCAGACACGCTCGATCACTGCCGTTCTTTCTTCTGAGAGCTCGTTTTGACGGTCACGAACGTTTTGGGGGAGTTGTCTGTTGCTTCCTCTCACAGCGAATTCTGCCATGATGCGATTTGCCTCCTCCGCCGGGTTTGAGTGTGCTGGTTGTGGTGTTATTTTGGCACCCGCTGCCATTCTAATTTGCCTCAACATCTCTCCGATGTTGGAGTGCGAGCCCATGGAGCTACACCACTCATACCACTTCTGGGTTTTGATCTTTTTTGTGGCTTCTCTGGCTATATTGATGGCTGATCTTAGGAGATTTCTGGTGACCTCGGTGTTATGTCTCCTATTCAGTTTTCTGGCCATGTTAACCCGGTGGCTGTACTCTTTGACCGCGGAGTTGTAGTACCAGCGGTCCTTGTAGTTACTGGATGGAGGCTTTGTTAGAGGGATGGCTTTGTCTGCGGCCGCGTGGAAGGCATCGACGAGTCGCTTTTCCATATCGTCAATGTCCGGTGGTGCATTGGTTGCCTCAAGTTGCGAGTCCAAGTGGTGTCTGAATGCTTGCCAGTCCGCTTTCTTTGTATTCCATCTGGGTGGAATGCGAGGGCGGTGCAGTTTTGATATATTAAGGGTGATGCATGTGGCAAAGTGGTCGCTGGCGAGGTGGTCATGTATGGTCCACTGTGCGTCATGCGACAGGTGGCTTGAGGCAAAGGAGAGATCTAGGATGCCTCCAAAAATGTGGGTGGCTTCTCCTCGTTGGTTGAGAAGTGTTGCCTCGGGAACATTATGTAAGGCCTCCATCAAGTGGTGCCCGTTCCTGTTGCATTTTGCGGAGCCAATGTCTGTGTGATGGGCGTTGAAGTCTCCACCTATGAAGACTGGCGTTGCGGTACAGAGTGCCATGACTTCGAGCATTTCTAGTATGTTTGTGGGGCGTGGGGCATTGTAGATGTTGTGTATGTGTAAGTCTGTGTTTTGTAGTGTGAGTGTGACTGCCTGCACCTCCACTCCGTCTCCACATATTACGGGATTGGGGATAACTTTACATTGAATGTTCTGTTTAACGAGGATGGAGATCCCGTGTGTTTCACCCTCCCTGGCGTACTGGTGAAAGGCCTTGTAGCCTCGGAGATTAATTTTTTATGTTTTTTTTTTATTTTGTCTCCTGTAGTAGGATGACGTCTTTGCCATCTTCTTGTGCGGCTGCCATTAACTGATGGTGTTTATTAAGGATTCCATTAATGTTCCACTGGACGATCTGGAGTTTATGGCCTGCTTGGCATGATATGTGTGCATTGCCTCGATGTTGGCTGAGGCCGGAGTGGGGTGAGCCCGGACGGTTTCCTGACGGAGTGTTTACTGTGGTGGGGGGGCTGAAAACTGTGCCTTCTGTGTCTTCCTCGTTGCCAGTGTTGTTTCGAGGACGTTGTCTGCCAGCTTCGTCAGACTCTCCGTTAGTTTCTCTTCTGGCATCGGTTGTTGTTTTAGCATGTTGACAAGAGCTGAAGCGAAAGTTGTTAACAGATTCTTGAACTTGTTCTTGGTGAGGGCAACTTTGTCTTCTATTTCCGTCTGTGGGGGAGTGGCTGTTGGCTGCGGAATGGGTGCCGGCGGTGTAGGCTGCTGGGCTCTGGGTAACGGAATTTCCAGGCGTTGCTGCGGCTTGTTCCGCGTGCGTGGACGAGCTCCTTGGCCCAAGGCTGGAAACTCGCTCTCGTTGTTGTTGTTGCACGGTCTGGCTGGGTACTGTGTTGCGCGAGATGGTGCCTGGTTCCCCCATGTGGAGGATGCTGCTAGTGCAGCTCCTCCGCCACCCCATTTCACGCTTGTCGCTAGTGCTGGCCTGTGATTTATCACCCATTTTCGCTGGCTCTCTTTCTGGGTGTCCACCAATTCCTGTCTCATGGGGCAACTTCTGTTCCAGGCGTGATGGTTGCCGTAGCAATTTGGGCATTTCGCAGTAGTTGCTTCTCCATCTTTGTGTTTCTGGATACAGAGATATGTGTTGTGGGTGCCGGCGCATACCCTGCATTTCGGTGGTAGTGTACAATTTGCCTTGTGATGTCCGTAGCGTTGGCAGTTGAAACATCTCAGAGGTTCTCGACTGTAGGGGCGGGTGTAAAAGATGCCCCATCTGTCTAGCCTTAGAAGTTCTGGAAGAGGACCACTCATCCGGATGGCTAACTGCCGTGTTCTTTCCCCCGTACTCGTTATGCACCTTTCTACTGCGATCACATTTGGGTGATTTTTCACTGGATGGAGGGGCATAAGTATCGGGTAGCCTAGTAGGATGCCCTTGGTTGTGTCGCTGGTTGCTGCTCGTAGCTGTACTGGTTTGTGGTCCACCTCCTTTAGGTTCAGCAAAAACTCTGCTATCTGGTGGTTGGGTGGCGTGACGAGTACCTGACCGGAATGTAGGAATTTCATGGCCAGTTTCTCCTCTAACTCGATCATCTGGTCTATGGCCTCTGCTAAGTGTAAGGCTGAATCGAAGCCTTCCGCACATGGGATAAGTATCTTCGGTGGCATGTTCGTCTGGTTGTAGATGGGAGCGTGGTTTAAAGATGATAGAGTTGTCTCGGTAGTGGTGCCTTTCATGTCCCTGAGGCGTTGACGACGTGAGTTCAAATCCTTCAGACTTGTTGTCATCTATTGCCTGAGCCTGTGTCTCGTCCATTTCTTCAGCAGGTGAGCAGGAAGCAGAAGTCTTGTCTTCCTTCTCGATGTTTACAGTCTCAGCTTCTTCCTCGTCATCTGTTACCTCTTCAGGTCTCATCTTTGCAGGTGGTGCTGCAGTCGCTCCTAAAGTCCCATCGTCGCTATCATCCTCATGTTGGCGTCACACACGTTCCTTGCTCAGGAACCTTTGCATCCTAGGAATTGGATGCTCAGTTGAGGGCGTCAATTTTCGGCACTTCGCTTGGGTTTTTTTCCTCTCCATCCTCCAAAAAACTTCATAAATAAACGTCTACCTACAAGGGATGAGTTGATGCTGGCAACCCACTTTCTAAAAAGCGTCGTAGTCACCCACTCCCCTGCCCCGTGAGGGTCTCGGCTATCCCTATCAGTTCTGCACAAATGCAGCGGTGTTTTCCTTGGAGCAGCTATAGAAGAGCTGCTCAAAAAAAAAGTGTTTGCCCTTACCTGGCCCCGCAACTGAGGTGGACCGCACAATCACGGGTTCCTCAGCGCATCGCAGGCTGCCCCGACCCCGCAGAAACAGCACAAACACGCACTAGCCGAGGTGCTGCCTCCACGAGAGGTTTCAGACCAGACACGGGCTTCTCAGGTCCCGAGAGGTCTTCCAGCAGAGCGATAAGGGGTTAAAAATAATAAGTAGGAGAAAAAGCCCGCACAAACCATCGGCGTCCTAAAATTAATCGATCCAAAACTCCGCAGGAAAGGGGGTTAACTTCCAATCCGATCCCGTACTGGAGTATGAATCGACCTTTTAGGGGCCAAATCGTATGCAGAAACAACAACAAAAATCAGTCTCAAAAAAACTGTTGAAAGCCACAAGGTGGTGGTGGCTGTGTCTAAAACTCTGTTGAAAGCCACAAGGTGGTGGTGGCTGTGTCTAAAACTCTGTTGAAGGCCATAAGGTGGTGGTGGCTGTGTCTAAAACAGTGACACGGGGCGTCACAATTAAAGGTGGCGGGGGAAGCGGGCGGGATCTCAACTTCAAGGAGGAGGTCCCCGGTACACGCTATCCCGAGCAGCATGACGTCAGCTTGAGAGCGGGCCTCAGCGCTGAGTGCGAGCAGCGAGCAGCCTGGCTGGCAGCTTGAGCGCTGATTGGCTGGTTGGTGAGCGTTGGTGGATGGCTGGAGAGAGCTGAGGAGAGGTGTTGCTGGGCTGGAAGCTGGGCTGCAAGTGGACTTAGATGCTGTTGTTGTTGTTGTAGATTGTCACCTGTGTTTACAGGTGACATGGGCCCTTCGCCTGATGGCGGCCCATAGGTGTAAGTCGAGGGACAATGCCCATAGGTGAAAGTCGAGGGACAATGGGAGGGGGCGCAGCACTTATGGGCTGCGCGGCGGGGAAGGAGATGGGAAGAGGAACCGTGGGGGGGCATGCATGGCCCGCTGCCACGGGGGTTGGCGTGTTATCCCACCAGCAGCTCCTTGCGCGGCGACTGCTGGCTTCCTCTGGACTTAGATGCGAGGTGAAGCGCTATTTATAGATGAAGTCTGCCTGCCAGGCAGCCTATTAGCGGCGCTGATTGGTAGATAGCTTCTGCTTCTCATCTCCGTGAGTGGGAGACGCTTATTGGTTGTTTGGTCCTCGATTTGCTTTTCTGTGAGTAGGCTGTTACTTGCTTTTGTTCTTTTCATGCTGGGCAGATCAAATCACCGAGGAACGAACAACGGCGCAACAAAACCAGCCGGACAAGGAGTTGAAGCTGACGAGCCACCATGGCAGGGTGCGCCGCTACCTGTTCCACGGAGTGGAGTCAGGAGGACCCACCAGACAGGACATGGAGCCAGACGGCTTCACCCTCGTTCAGAGCAAACGCGCTAGGAGTAAGCGCCTCCTGTCGCGCTCTGAGCGGCTGCGTAATGCCCCGGTTACTAAGCAGCAACCATTCACGGTGTGGAGTGTTGGTTGCCTTGGCGACCACTTCACAAGCGTCTATCACCTTGTGGACTGGCTGGAGGGGGACGCCGACCTCGTCATGAAGGTGATCGCGCCTCCCTTCGGGAATATTTCTTTCCGTGGGGCGAACAAGAACGCCGAGGACTTCCTATGGGAGTTGGCCATTGACCAACCAGGGAACCTTATCTTGAAGACCCGTACTGAATGGAGAGCTGTCCTTGTCGGGTACCCCATTACCCTCCCCCTGGATCCTGTGCTGGAGCACCCGCTCGTGCAGGAGGCGGAACGGTTCTTCTTCGACGCGGGACACGGACGACGCCTGCCCACCCGGCAGGTAAAGTTGACGCTGTGTGAACGACCCCCCGACGCCATGGACTTTAGATGTTGGGGCCGCTACAAGGTCCGCCGATATCGCCGGTATGATGAGGGTGATGAGCTGTGCGGGGTGTGCAGCGGGGGCCACGCCACACGGGATTGCATCCGCCGTCTTCGGGAGGACAGGGAACCGCCCAAGCCGAGGTGCCCCAATTGTGGTGACGGCCACCACGCCTGGAACCGCCTCTGCCCAGTCAGGCTCAAAAGACTTCCTGGCCCCACTGCACTAAACCAGCCACAGCCGAGTCGTGCCGGGAGTTCATTCCGACCATCGCCCCCAGCACCAGCGCCACACCCGAGGACTGCTGCTGCGCATCCCCACGACCAGAAGGCGCCACCGCAAGATGAAGAGGACGAGGCCCGAGCGTGACCCCCCATCGGCCCAGGCAGATGAGTGCGTGGAAAACCCGGCCCTCTTGGTGAGGCGTGATCCGCCCGCGCCGACCGGCGGGGAGGAGCAGCAGAGGTGTGTTGTGCCCCCCCACCGTGATGCCGCGATGCAGCGTGGACCTATGGAGGAGCAGCGGCCGACACCGAGTGCTGCTGCGTCCCAGCCCAGCCCTTCTCTGGTCGAGGTTGGGACCCCGTCGAGTCCCACTCTGGCCGAGAAGTCTACCCAGACGTGGAGGATGCACACTCTTCGAGAGAGTGACCTGTGGGCTCTCCTTCTCGAATATGAGCACCTGGTTCGGCAGGAGCATCGTGCGAGAAAAGCCCGGATCTCGCACCAGCCCGCCTACAGTTATGCGAAGAAAATGATTCGTCTGGAGACGCCCTGGACGAACACCACCAGAAAGCTGCCTGTCTTCCGACCATTCGAGTTCGACCCGGAATTGAACAATCGGCACGGAGATGGGCACTGGGTGGAATACGCCACCGAATAGCCACTTCTCCATGTCTGATTCTCATGGGATGCCCCTTCTGGGCTGTGTTGATGGACTGTACACTATTTATGTTTTTTGTGTATTTTGTTTTTATTTATTTTTGGTAATTCTATATATCAACACTATTCGCTGAACTGAACAGCGCACTTCATGCTATACTTATTATGTTATTTTGATTCTGATTTGTTTTTGTTATTTTAAAATTATTCAGATTTCGTGAGAATGTTCAACCAAAAACAGCAAGCCGGACCGCCCGGCAACTTTTATTCTTTTTCTGTATTTATATATTTCAAATCTTCGTATCTTCCCCCCCCCCCCCCCCCTCTTTGTAATTTCCTCCCTACTTTCTAAAAATAAACTTGAAACTTGAAACATGCTGGCAAAGGGTGCAGAACGCTGCACTACGGTTTGCACTCGACACGAGATGGGATGACTTTATCCCGACACAGACGCTTTACGAAGACGCCTGTCTCCCAGCTCTCAACGTCCGGCTCCACGAGATGGCCACGAAGGTGTGGCAGAAGATGGAATCGGAACACTGGGAACAGTACCGCGCTCTCCAAGAGCTCCACCGCGGGGCAACGGACCGGAGCCACGCGTGGTTCCCCAGGAGCCTGCTGGCTCTGGAAAGGGATCCCGACCATGCTCCCAGATACCATTAGCTGCGTGCAAGTGAATGATTGATATAATTGCTTTAATTGAATGATTGAAATTAGAAGGAAAACAGAATGCCCCTAAACCTGGACACGGGCAGTTATCTGCACTATGTACAGTATTATTATTTTCTTTGCAATTTTTTACCCTATGAATATTACATTGTCCTTGTTGTTATGTCTCACTTTTATTAATTCAATAACTCGTCAATTTGGGTCAGTCATCACCCCATCTTGCCCCGTAGTAGATCGACACCTATTCCGGCCAATGGGAAGAGAGCTTAGCTCTCCTTCTCAAAGCCACGTCCGCTCCCAACCCAGTACGAATTCGTGAGCCTAGAATTCGAACAGTGGTTCGGATCCCACGAAAAACTGTAGGTCCCTCCGCTCTACGGAGTCCTTCTTCCCCTGTCCAATCTCTGAAAAAAATAAAACAAAACAAAAAAACACTTTTAATCTCAGACTTCTTTCACTAAATTTTTCACAATTTCCTTCCTCCTGTTTGTATATGTTGGAACGCGAGAGATGTAGTGGAGAAATGACGCCAGCCGCCCATGCGGAGTGCCGAGGAGTATCGGGGTGTGCGCGCGTACATGGCAGTGACAGAAAAAAGCAAGAAAAAAAAAACCAAAACAAGACAAGAAGCAAACAACAACACCAACAACAAAAAACAAGATAAGAAGAAAGAAGAACGAAGAGAAGAAGAAAACAAGTCAAATCTGAAGAAAGAAAAAAAGAACAAAACCAAAACTGAAGAACTGGTGGGCGGCGGGGGTGGGCGCGGAGTTGTCCTGGGTGTGTCCGGAGCACCATCTTCCGAGGCCCATGTCCTGCCAAGCCGCCCCAGAGTGGTTTCTGTTTGCTCGTGCGAGATGGGAAAGCGTGTCGTTAGGTCGAGATCGACGCACAACAAAAACACACAAACACATACAGCACCTGGGTCAAGCCCCGGAGACTTTTTCTCTTACTAGCCTCCTTTCTCTCACCCATCTATTCTTCTCCCTGTCCCCACTTCCCCATCTCCTGCTTTCTCTTTTTATATTCTGATTCTGAATTCGAATTCTCACGAATTCAGACCAATCACAGTGCTGCTTTACTCAATCTCCCATTGCTCAGTCCACTTTATTGCCAAAAACTTGTAAACTAGGTATAACTATTATATTATGTTCCCCATATGTTTTGCTGCTTCTTTTATTATATATTATGTAGGTATGTTTATGTCTATTATGCTTTATATGTTTTTTCTGCCTATTATGTTATGTTTCTTTTCCCAAAATCTATCTTGTTATGGCTACTCCATTATGTTCTCTATGTTTTTGCTGCTTCTCTCATTATATATTATGCCTTATTATGTATGTTGTATATTTTTGTTACGTATTATGTATAGTATTATAATATTATGTCATGTAAACAACAGCAAGTCGGACCATCCGGCAACTTTTATTCTTTTTCTGTATTTATATATTTCAAAACTTTGTATCCTTGTTCCCTGCCCCCCTCTTTGTAATTTCCCCCCAACTTTCTAAAAATAAACTTGAAACATAAACTAGAGCTTGTAGGTCGTTTGCCTGTACGTTAAGCTTGGGGTTGATCTCTTTTATGTACAGTGCTTCTAGAATTGGAAGTCGCCGCACATTTGTACACATGTCAACCAATTTTGTATTTTCTTCTAGAAATTTTCTTGTGTTGGTGATGTCATGTTTTTCTAATAGGTGACTTTTTGGGCCTCCGTAAGTTAGGTGTTAAGTAAGACGTCTGGACAGCTTCGTTGTCGTCATGCCGATGTAGGATGAGGGGAGGACTTCACAGTTTCCTCTTTTGCATGTGATCCTATATACGACATGGGACTTTTGTTTTGTCTCCTTCGTCTGGCTTGGGCTGTTACGGAGAAGGAGGTTGCTGGTGTTCTTGTTTTTGTAATAAATTTGTAGTTTCATTCTCCTCTCTGGGTCTGCAGGTTTCACATTACGGTTGACGATTTGTGATATTATTCTTTCTTCTTCCTGGTGAGCGGTGGAGAAGAAAGCCCGGTAGAAGATACTTATGTTTTGACTCTTTTTTGTGCCGTTAGGATTGTACCAGTTCTCCATGATTTTCTTAGTCTGACGGTTGATGTCTCTATCGCTGAAGCCGTTGTTGATGAGGACTTGATTGGATCGCTCGATTTCTTTGTGCATACGTTGCAATGTACTGCAGTGTGTGAGAGCTCTTCATAGTAAGCACCGATTTGGAGTCTTTAATATTTGCGGGCATTCGACTTTCTCCGTTGAGGCAGTGTCCGGTGTTCGTGGTTCACGTAACGTTTGTGATGAATATTATATATATATATATATATATATATATATATATATATATATATATATATATATATATATATATATATATATATATATATATATATATATATATATCTTTAACATGGAAATTATTAGCAGCAAAGGTGCGTGCATTAAATATAAATGTAGGGACAAACATATGTACCTATAAGGCCAACACACTCTCTCTCTCTCTCTCTCTCTCTCTCTCTCTCTCTCTCTCTCTCCTCTCTCTCTCTCTCTCTCTCTCTCTCCTCCTCTCTCTCTCTCTCCTCTCTCTCTCTCTCTCTCTCTCTCCTCTCTCTCTCTCTCTCTCCTCTCTCTCTCTCTCTCTCTCTCTCTCTCTCTCTCTCCTCGCTCGCTCATTTTTTATTGTTTTTTATTTACCAAAAAAAGATACAGTTGATTTTACTTTTACAGCAAAAAGTTCCCGGTGTGGTGCCGATTACTATCTTTAGTCTGCACTATTACATTTACTAGTAGTCTATAAAATTCACTAATTATGTCCAGAGGGCATCAGCCAGGCATTCACTGCACACGTGAAGATGTGAAGTGTGGCACCTGATGTATGTCAGTCTGTCGCAATATACGGTTCCACAGCCTGCTGTATCGCGGCAGGAAGGAGCGGAAGAAGGTCTCTGTCCTGGCGAAGGAAACAATGAGTTGATGGTCCCTGTTGTGGGCGTCCTTGGTGGAGTATGGTTGAGGAGTCGCCCACGGCTGCCGGAGTGTAGCGAGGTGCGGGGCGCTCTGCTTGAGGATTTTGTGGCCGCACAGGCCGGCCACGTCTCGCCTATGGTGTAGGGGCTGTAGCGGGGAGGGCTGCATATCTGGTGCTGCCGTCATGGAGATGAGCCGCAGGGCACAGTTTTGTACCTTGTCTAGGAGACTAAGTTACGAGGGGGGGCAGGATAACCAATTCAAGGTGGCGTACTCCATGAGGGAGCGGACTTGGGACATATTTGTGGGCAGGTTGTGCGCGGGCAGGTTGTGACACCGCGAGCATCAAGAAGGTTGGAGACGCGCCTGGCGCACTTCAACCTGCCCGCGGCCTTGGAGGCTGTCTACCCGACGTGGCTGGTGAAGGAGAGGGTGCTGTTCACCTCAACGCCGAGAATGTTGACCGTCGGCTGCAAGGGAAACACCTTACCGTCCAGAAGAATGGGTGGGATAGGGGTGGCTGGAGGGTGATGTTGCCGAGAGATCAGGATGACCTGTGTTTTGTCCTGGGCGAGATCAACCTGCCACCGTCGTCCCCAATAGGTGATGGTCTATAACACTTGGTTGACGAGGGCGACAGTAGTGTGTGTGGTGGTCAGTACTGTCACAGGGGAATGTGATGGTGCAGTCATTCACGTAGGCGTGTGCTTCCGGGGTGTGCATCAGGAGGTCGTTGAAAAACACATTCCATAATAGGGGTACCAGAACATTGCCCTGTGGGACACCAGCTTCAACCGGGTGTTCTTCCGAAGTGTGTCCGTTCACCACAACGCTGAGGGATCTGTTCCGCAGGTAGTCATGAAGGAGGTGGAGAAGGCCGCCGGTCACTGCCATGCTGCGAAGTTTGGTGATAAGACCGGAGTGCCAGACCCTATCATAAGCTCCGGCTATGTCCAAGGCGATGACGAAAGTGTCGCGTCCTCTTCAAGGGATTGGTGTCATAAGGTGGACATAAGGAGAAGGATGTCGTTGGCAGACCTATCAGGGCGGAAGCCGAACTGTCTGTTGCTAAAGATGCTGTGGAAATAATCCACTAAAACCGCTCTCTAATCGGGGAATGGTATGGTGGGATACACCTCCCATGTCAAAAAGGAAAATGAGTAAAAATTCCACCTATGTATATATTATTATAGAACTGTGTATAAATTAAGATGCGTTAAATATAATAATATAATTCTGGTGGTATTCATTAGTACCACGATTAATCAAAAAGTTAACATAACATAAGAATTATGAAGATACAATATTGGAACCTGCACGTAGGAACCGCCACGCAGGAGGCTCGAGCCCAGCTGATCAGAGGTTTTCAGTGAAGGTGATCATTAACGCATTAGACCTACACGATTAAGATGTAGTACACTCTTGATTATACACTTAAGGTGTAGTCAAGCTCATCATATTACTATGATTGAGCCAGCATAACCGATCAATCGGTTAAACCAAGGACGAAGTGGTAAAAACACCACAGCAGTACGTGCCGCGCTAGGAACTGTGGAAAGTTACCCTCGGCTTACCAACATCGCCGCCATTACGTGCACCTATCACAATTACCAGCGCCCTACAGCGACTACCATCACTCCTTCAAATAATAATCAAGCCTTCAAATCATCAACCCATCTACCACTGCTGAGAAGTGAGCATACCTTAGTTAGCGTCTAAATAGGGTATCATTGCAGTCTAGGTAGTTCTTGGGTTAATAGCAAGGTGAGTTCACATTTAATTATTACTACAATTTCAACAGTTTGATGCCCCATGTGAGGATTATCTTTGGGAATGTACAAGGTGGCCGTTGTGAGGCACAGTTTATGCCCTCAGCGACTGGCGGTGGAAGGTGTGGAACTCAGGCTTTTTCGGGCACCCGGCGGTCGTGCTGATTTATTTGACACAGACGCGCACGTCCAAATGAAGTACTTTAGTGGCCTCATAACCTCACAGTTCTCTTTCTGGGGGGTAACGATATAGAGCCACCAGTTTCCCCCGGCCCCTTTGATAAACAACCTTGACTTGGCTACCGTACTCGCCCGCCTTACTCGCCCGCCGTGTCACAGACAGCAACGGCACACAAGCCGCATTGGTAAGCTACCATCCGCCAACAACAATGTTTTCGAGGTTAGTTGTAGTAAATAAAGTGGTGGATGGTTATATGCATGGCTTTGCACCTTGGTAGGCCGAGTCAACTGCATATCCACCCTTAGATTAAAATCATTAAATTTGGGAACCCTAACTCGTTAACTTGTATCCAACCTTTTTTTGTTTGTTTTTTGTTTCATTTCATCTAAATCATCAATTAAAATCATGGCGGAAGGGGCTAAAGCATTAGCGGCTAAATTTGGATGGCTTACGCGAATATATAAAAAATGTGAGGAAGCAGCTGCGATAATCCCTATTGACTATAATAGTTTAAATACAGGTCTGCTAATGCTAAAAACTAAATGGGATATATATGAAGAGGCTAACTTTCAATCATTAGAAGCTGGGGATAAAGAATTAATTAATTATGAGACCAAGTATGATCAATAATGTACAAAATACCTGGAAATGTTATTCAAATATGAGAACTTAGTGCGTGATCAGAAACCCACAGCCAAAGCCTCTTTACCCCAACTTAAATTACCATATTTGTCATTGCCCCATTTTGAATGGGAAAATTGGTATTCTTTCTGGGATAAATTCAAATTGATTGATGATAGGCCTGATTTAACAGAGGTGCATAATTTAACCTATTTGTTAGGTCTGTTGAGAGATTCTGCATATCTGCTGGTAAAGGAATTAACCGTAGAAAATGCCAATTATAATGTGGCACTCAAGATTCTTAGAGATAATTATGCAGTTATAGATCAGATAATAAAAAATCTTTTCTGCAAGTTCATGGATCTACTGAGCCCTTCTCACAATCACAGAAAATTGGAAGAGTTCATAATAACTTTAAATTGAACACTAAGAGCCATTGAAGCTCATAAACCCTTGACAGAGTCAGACTGGATGGTCAGTATCATGATATGGAGAAAACTACCAACCAGGATGCGAGACCGCTTAAATCAGAAGTACAATAGTAATTACTTCATGGTCAAGCAAATAGAGCAAGGATTATTACAAGAGTGCAAACATTTGCAAGGTATTGAGCAGGAACCCCCCCACAGGGAGATTGAGATAACTAGACCTAAAGGTAATCAGCGATATCAGCCCCCTTTAGAGTTTAAAGAGCCCTCATTGGTGGGTAGTTATCCCGCTCCTACTAAAGTTACGATGGGAAGAAATCCGGTAGATAAGTTTCAAACTAGACCAGCCGGTAAACCACTACTAAGACCTACTCAAAGAACAGGTGCCATTCCTAAATATAGGGTTATTACCAGTGAAGTCAGAAAAAAATGTGCTTTCTGCGAAGAAGAACATCCACCCTCCACTTGTAATATATTCCCAGATTGTTCCACTAGGCTCAAAAGGTTAATGGATCTGGGAAAATGCTTGGCCTGCCTTAGTGGTAAACATGCAATACAAGCCTGTCCTATTAGTCTGGGTACTTGTAAGAAGTGTAGAAAATCCATTCACCACATAGCCTTATGTCCTAATGGTGATGTGAGAACAGACCCTACGGTCGTTAAAATGGCAGTAAATAATATGAGTAGTTCATCCGCTGTCCCTACGGTAGAATTGAAGGTGAGCCACAATGGTAGTTCAGCCATTGTCAAAACAATGTTTGACAGTGGTGCACACAGATCATTTATTAGTAGGAGATATAGTAATCCTTAGGGGAGATAAGCCTCGTTCGCAATGGCCTCTAGGAAAATTAGCAAAATTGCATACTGATGGAAAGGGGATTGTGAGGTCAGTGGAGTTACTAATGAGGGGACAACGATGTGTGCGGACGGTAAATAATTTGATTCCCCTAGAGTTAGCTGAAGAGGTAAAGGAGGACTCTAAGTCTGCGTCTTGGCAGGCCAACATAGGGGACTCCCGACCTCGAAGGTAAGTTGCTTTAAAGTGTAAAACCACTTGGAGAAACCTCATAAAAGGGGATCAAATTACCTGAAGCAAACCTTCACTTTTCGCCGGCCCCCAGTTCTGGAAACTATCCACTAAAACCGCTCGCTAATCGGGAGAATGGTATGGTGGGAAACGCCTATCCTGCCAAAAGGGGAGATGAGTAAAAATTCCACCTATTTATATATTATTATAGAATTGGGTATAAATTAAGATGCATTAAATATACGTAGTAATATAATTCTGATGGTATTCACTAGTACCACGATTAATCAGAGAGTTAACATAACATAAGAATTGTGAAGATACAATATTGGAACCTCCACGTAAGAACCGCCACGCAGGAGGCTCGAGCCCAGCTGATCAGAGGTTTTCAGTGAAGGCGATCATTAACGCATTAGACCTACACGATTAAGGTGTAGTACACTCTTGACTATACACTTAAGTTGTAGTCACGCTCATCATATTACTATGATTGAGCCAGCATAACCGATCAATCGGTTAAACCAAGGACGAAGTGGTAAAAACACCACAACAGTACGTGCCGCGCCTGGAACTGTGGAAAGTTACCCTCGGCCTACCAACATCGCCGCCAGTACGTGCACCTATCACAATTACCAGCGCCCTACAGCGACTACCACCACTCCCTCAAATAATAATCAAGCCATCAAATCATCAACCCATCTACCACTGCTGAGTATACCTTAGTTAGCGTCTAAATAGGGTATCATTGCAGTGTTGGTAGTTCTAGGGTTAATAGCAAGGTGCCTTCACATCAATTATTACTATAATTTCAACAGATGTGGTGTGTGATGAAGAAGTAGGAAATCCTGCTGGCAATGATGGTTTCCAGTGTCTTGCCGAGGACAGACAGGAGGGAGATTGGTCTTTAGTTTTTTGGCTCCGTCTTCTTTCCTTTTTTGTGAATCGCCGCTACTCCTGCCTCTTTCCACGTGGAGGGCCACTTATCTGTGCTGAGACAACGCTGGAAGATATCGGTGACGGGGGCTGCCAGCTGGGCGGCGCAGTGCTTAACCCGGGAACTGCGGGAGCAAAGATTTGTTAGACCAGTGCGGGGATGTGAATAAAACAATTACCATTACAGAATTGGATGAAAATCACATCAACGTCAAGGCAGTAAAAATCCACATCCGGCAATACTATATCTATTTTTAACCCAAACGTTTGGGGTTGTGGTGTGGTTGTTGTCGGAGTTGAAATATCTGGCGCGAATGGCACCAAACCGCTGGCGAAAGATTGCTGAGGTGGGATCAAGGGTGCCACCCCATTGGATTTTTCTCAAGATTTTGAGGGGATTATTCAAGTATTTTTTCACTAGTTTATCTCAAGGTAAGCATAAGTACCGCTGTACCGTACCTTGAGATAGACTACTGGAGAAATACTTGAATAATCCCTCTAAAAGTCCCAAGATAGACAAAAATATCCCAACGCCAGGACCTAATTCCCAGGATCTTGGGAAAAAACGCAAGGAGTAGTATATCTCTGCGTACAGCGTAGTTAGGCAGATGGTGGTGTATGCTTTCGAAGGCTGACGTCAAGGCGTATATGTGACACAGTTTGTAGACTTCTACGAATGTTGGCGCGGTTTTTGTATGCAATTGAAAATTGCGCTTCCGGAAGGCTTGCCGCAGCCCACGGGTTAAGGATGTTGGGGGACACCTCGTCTGGTCCAAGGGCATTCTTAGGTTCAACCAGTTGCAGCTGTCGCTTCACCTCTTCTGTGGTTAATGTGATTATGTCGAGCGTCGCCTTGGTGAGACGTGCCACGGCAGGAGGATGACGATCAGGATCAGAGACTGTCATCTTTTCTGAGAAGTGGGCCGCTAGTACCTCAGCCTTCTCGTAACTCCGAGTGGCTACTGAACTTTCAGCTTTATTTAGCGGGGGTATGTGGTCATTGGGTGCAAAGCCTTGCTGTTCCTTGAGGACAGTCCACCAAGACTTGCTACCCACAGAGCGGCCACAAGTGTTTGAATTTCAGCTCGTCCTGCCATGGTTGCTGAGCCACCCGCTGTACCCTTTGCATGTTGACGCAAGCTTCTTTGTGCCTTTGCTTGTTTTTGTGCGCCGGGTATCGTCTGAAGCGTCTCCAGGCTCTGCTTGTTTTATCGGCTGCCACTCTGCAGTCGTACCCAAACCATGCCCGGTCGAGTGGTTTTACCGTGAAGGTATGGGTGGAGACATACATTCTTTGATGGGAGTGAATTGTGCTTGTGAAGCTTCTTACTTGGGTGTCCACTTCACCTGTAAGGATGCTGTTCTAGGGAGTGTGACGCAGCGCGTCCTGGAGGCCCTCCCAGTTTGTCTACTACACATTCTCTCTCTCTCTCTCTCTCTCTCTCTCTCTCTCTCTCTCTCTCTCTCTCTCTCTCTCTCTCTCTCTCTCTCTCTCTCTCTCTCTCTCTCTCTCTCTCTCTCTCTCTCTCTCTCATTGGAACATAAATGACCTCCCTCGTGATTTGCTTTAATGATATGCTGTAAGACTGCTCGGTTATTCATCCTTTCCCCCTTTTATTCGTCATGTCTCTCCTAGATTTTTTTTTCAGCTTTTTTTTAGTATGTTTTCCTTTATCTGTCCCTTTTCAATTTATGTATATCTACGTTTTCTTTCATCTTTGAATTGTAATCGCTCAATTTGTTCTTCATTAAAAAGCTCTTAGAGTTCCTTTTTTCTTCTACTATTATTTATCAACGTTTTGAATCCTCTCATATTTATTAAAAACAATTGCTGCTATATTTAACTTGCTCTCTCCCTCGTGGCTGTCATTTTTCAGTGATGTATGCGCTTTGCTTATTTTCAAATCTTTTATTTCATCAATGATTTTTTTTTTCTTTTTTTGACCATGTATCTGTATTTTTCTTTTCTCAATGGCACTACAAAAAATTACATGAAATATCTTCCAAATATGTGTCCCTTCTGCGGCCCT
The DNA here is from genome assembly GCA_016584305.1 of Chionoecetes opilio. NCBI lineage: Eukaryota > Metazoa > Arthropoda > Malacostraca > Decapoda > Majidae > Chionoecetes > Chionoecetes opilio. The sequence continues at coordinate 68,207 of JACEEZ010003102.1, forward strand.
TTACCTTAGGTCTTCCTTTGTGTCCGGGTTTTTTTCGTCGCTACAAAGAGGACTAGTTGGAGGAAGGATGTTTCCTCCCCTAGTATCCTTCCTCTCTCATTTGCTCTCGTCATCTTTTTGGAGTGGAGAGAGAGCCGTCTTGTCTGTTATTGTTTATTTCACTCCTATTCTATCCCGTCTTTTTTTCATTTCTTTTTTAATTCTCTCTTTATCGTTCCCTCCTGTTTACCCCTTTCTTATCCTTCTCCCTTCATCCTTTTCTTGCTGGCCCGGGTACTCCTCCTCTTCTTCTTCTTCTTCCTCTTTTGCCTCCTCCGTTTACCGACACACGATGATCATTGGGCAGAAAATAGGTTGGTGTCTCTCCAGCCGTGGCGTGGGAACCAGGATTAAGTTTTCGCCCGAGACTGAGACAAACGAAATTACCAACTTTCTTTCCCTTTTTTTTTTACTATCACAGTGGATTTTTTCTTTCCTTTTATGTGTGTGTTTCTCCGTTTGGTAGGTTTCAATTAATGGAGATAATCATGTCGACTTTTTGTTTGATTTTATATTGTTTGTGTCTAGGTTTGATTATTGATTGGAAATATTACCCACTTATTTTGATACAAAGACACGAACATGAAAGTGTAAATACCTCGTTATTATGATCGTCCTTGTGAATATTCATGCCTTGAGGTGAAAATAAGCTGATGGCTGTCCATAGATGAGTTCAAGTCGTGTTTGCGATGTGGTGGCAAAGTTGCTGCAAAACATCAGGTGATGTTTGCGGTTTCTTTATTCTCGTTGTGATGTTTCTGTAATGCTGGATTACTCTGAGTGTATTCTGAGAGTTTTCATTCTTTCATTTTTGTTAGTTGAATGTATGTTCATAAATTTGTGTTTGTTTGGTCTATAATTATTATGCTGGGAGAAAATAATCTTTCTCTTTTCAGTTATCTTTCTCTGTGGGAACGCTATATTTATGTTTTGTTCCGAAGGTAACACTATATTTATACACCAGCCTTTTCGTTGTTTTTTTGTTTGTTATGCTACTATTTCTTGTATGGTTTCGATGTCCTCATTCTTCTTATCTTTTCTACACATATTCTTCTTTGATTGGATGCTGATGTACATTTTTCTCCCACCAAAAGTTTCCATCGATTCACGAGATTCACCTTGGGGAAAAACAACTTTTGTCACAAATATTTTCCTACCATAGTATTATTTTCCTTGCAATGTTTTTTTTTCATCTAGTCGACCATGTCACCTGAGGTTAATTTATGTTTTTTTCCGATGGCAATGGTGCAATTTGATTCGGTGGCCAATCAACGCCTCTCTGTGTCAGCCAATCAGCCACGCCGTCAGATCCGAGTCCCTTTGATTGGTGGAAATGAGACCAGATGGACCAATTGGCCAAAAAATCTTAACCCTTCATTAAGACAAGTGAGCGATGTCAAAGTTAAATAAGAGGAGAAGGAATTCCAGATAAATTATAGTTCCGTATGTGTATGTTGATTAAGGTAGAAATGTGAGATTCGTCTTTGTAACCAGAAAATTAAAGGAATAGTAGATTTTATTATTCGTTATATTCCAACTTTAAAAAAAAAAAAAAAATCGAGAAGTGAAAGAAGAAAGATTCAATGTTTGTTGACCATTTTCCTCGATAAATTGTTATACAATCAGAAGTTCTTTTAGAATAAGTTACACTGAGTCTCTTTTTCGTTCCTTTTCCAACTCCTTTCCTCTACCCTCTTCACCTCCTTTCCTCCTCATCCTCCTCTTTATCCTCCTCATTCTCCTACATTGTGAGTG
>JACEEZ010003102.1:75000-77500 GCA_016584305.1 Chionoecetes opilio
ATATATATATCTATATATATATATATATATATAGTATATATATATATATTATATATATATTATATACTATATATCTATATATATATATATATATATATATACGTATATTTGATTAAATATTCGGGCGGAGGTATGCGCTCTATTGAGTGCCCCCCCCCCCCCTAGTTTTTACTGTTTTCTCAATGTCTCCCCTTTTTTTTATGCGTGTGATAGAGAGTTATGCTAAAATGAGGAAGTACTAAAGGAAGGTATAGGGAAAGTTCGATATATCGGTGTGACTTGGTAAATTCATAAATATGGTTTAGGATTGTTTTGGTTGAAAATATTGTTGATAGTATTTGCATTATTGTCATCCTCGTACGTGTGTTTTTTTGTTATCAAAAGTGGCGAATATGGTGGTATAGATAAGATAGTTGTAGGCTTGTAGCGTCTTATAAGTGCCAAAGCAAAAGAAAGAGAGAGAGAGAGAGAGAGAGAGAGAGAGAGAGAGAGAGAGAGAGAGAGAGAGAGAGAGAGAGAGAGAGAGAGAGAGAGAGATTGAGAGAGAGAGAGATTGAGAGAGAGAGAGATTGAGAGAGAGAGGGCTTGCCTTCAACAGCCACACAACGGCCCGGAACAGACATACGCACAGAGCGGCGGCAAAGCGAATGAGGACCACCCAGGAGTGGGCCTCTGAGCAGTGGAAAGTGAACCTAAGGGGTCAACTGAAGCGTGGTCAGGTCGGGTCTAAGCGTTGGTGGAGCTTTGTCAAGGAGCAACAGGGTGAGTCGCGGGGAAACACTGTCCCTCCTTTCGTTTGCGGGGACAGCAGCGTGGCTCAGACTGCCCGTGATAAGGCGAATCTCCTAGCCATGCACTTCACAGAAAAGATGTGCGTCTCTGACTCTGCGAGAACGCCTCCCATACTGCCAGAAATAGTCAGTAATAAACTAGTGAGAGTGGTGACGAGTGCGGCTGAAGTGAAAACGTTGCTGTTAAATCTGGACGTGCAGAAAGCAGTGGGACCGGATAACGTCAGGCCCCGTCTTTTCCGCCAGTGTGCCGAGGAGCTGGCGCGTCCACTTGGCACACTTTTCAACCACTGCCTACGAACCAGCAGGTGGCCACAAGCATGGAAGATTGGTAGTGTGGTCCCGGTACATAAGAAAATGCAAAGACTGAGGCCAAAAACTACCATCCCGTGTCCCTGCTGCCGGTGCTCAGTAAGGTTCTGGAAACTATTGTGACTTCGAGAGTCACTGAGCACCTTGAGAGACACCACCTGCTCAACACTAATCAGTTTGGATTCAGGCCGGGCAGGTCAGCTGCAGACCTGCATCTCCTCTTATCCACGGAATGGAGTGCAGCCCTGGACCAAGGTAGGACCACTGCTGTCGTGGCTCTCGACATTGAGGGGGCTTTCGACAGGGTGTGACACGCAGCCCTCATCACAAAGCTACGCGCTGCAGGTGTGGACGCTCCTTCAACTCTTCAGCGACTACCTGAGAGCGAGGCAACTAAAGGTGGTAGTTAATGGGCAGGAGTCTGAGTTGCAGCAAATCAGAGCATGTGTCCCTCAGGGAAGCTGCCTCGGCCCCCTGCTCTGGAATATTTATACTAATGATGTCCTGAATTTAATCCCCAGCTCGAGGGCCTATGCCGATATTCTCACCCTGACGCAGAGCTACGGCCCAGGGGAGGAGACTGCCACTGCTGCCCAGATGAACACGACGCTGAGCCGCATCGTGGCCTTGGGCAACAAGTGCAAGTATAATTCGCTCACACAAGCTCACACATAAAACACAGCTGCTCCATGTCTCCAGGTCGAGCGTAGCCCTGCGACTTATCTGCGATGGGAAGACGCTGGTGCCCCAGGACGAGGTGGAGGTGATGGGGGTCACCTACGACTGCAGGCTAACCATCAAAGCCAACCTTGAGCGGCTCGCCAGAGAGTCTTCGGGGAAGTTGGCATCCCTGAGTCATGGGTCATGCTTGTCATGGCTTCTTGACAGCAAGGGGTTGGAAGTCCTCTACAAGGCGCAGGTCCGCTCTTCTATGGAGTACGCTTGCCTCGGGTGGGGAGGCGCGGCCAACAAGCACCTGGCACTCCTTGACAAGGTACAAGGTCGCGCGGTGAGGGTCATCAGGGACAGCGGTGCCGGGCAGGAACCACGACTTCACAGCCTTCAGCACCGCCGAGACGTAGCGGGCCTCACCGTGATGTAAAAGGTACATCAGCAGCGGGTGCCTCACATGCACACACTCCGGCAGCCCCTACGGCGGGCCCAGCTTACCACAAGGGCCGTTGCTCTAGCCCCCGCAGAGCTACTACAGCCCCGCTACCGTACCTGGCACCACCAGCGTCAGTTCGTCTGCGTCTACGTCGGCTGGTGGAATGCTCTCCTTGCCTCGCAGCCACGCCATGGCGGTACAACTGTGCAGGAGTTCAAGGAACTTGTGAACCCGTGGCTGCCGAGGTGAAGGCAAGAGATCACAATTAACACAAGTTAGGCTTTTAGAT
>JACEEZ010003102.1:80000-110895 GCA_016584305.1 Chionoecetes opilio
CTCTCTCCCTCTCCTCTCCCTCCTTTTTCCTCTCTTTCCTCCTCTCCTCTTTCTTTTTTCCCCCCCCCCCCCTTTTTTCCCCCTCCCTCTCCTTTCCCCCCCCCTTCTCCCTCCTCTTCTTCTCCTCTCCTTCTTCCTTCCTCCTCCTCCTTCCTCCTTCCTTCTCCCTCCTCTCTCTCTCTCTCTCTTTTTTTTTTTTTTCCCCTTCCCCCTCTCCTCTCTCTCTTCTTCTCTCTCCCCTCCTTTCCTCTTCTTTCCTTCTTTTTTTTTTTTCCTCTTCCCCTTTCCCTTTCTTTTCTTTTTGGGTTTTTTTTTTTCTCCTCTGGCTGTTTTCTTCTTCCTTTTTTTTCCCCCTTTCTTCTTTCCCCCTTTTTTCCCCCCTTTTTCCTTTTTTTTTTTTTTTTTTTTTTCCCTCTCCCTTTTCCTTCTCGTTTTTTCTCCTTTCCTCTTTTTTTCTTTTCCTCTTCTTTTCCCTCCTCCTTTCTCTTTTCTTCGTTTTCCCTTTTTTTTTTCTTTTCTTTCCTTCCCTTTCCCTTTTCGGTTTTTTTTTCCCCCCTTTTAAATTTTCTTTTTCTTGTTTTTTTTTTTTTCCCCCCCCCTATTTCCTTAGGGCCCCCCTTTTTTCCCGGGGGTTTTTTTTCCCTTTTTTCCCCCTCCTTGAAAAAGAAGGGAAAACCTTTTTTTCCCTTTGGGTTTTTTTTTGGGAAGGATTGCCCTTTCCCTTTTTTTTTTTTGGGTTTTTAATTTCCTTTCATGGCTGGGAAAAAACTTTTAAAAATTCTTTCTTTTCCCAAAAAAAAAGGCCCGTACTAACCTGGGTTTTTTAAAAACCTCAATTTTCTTTCCCGTTTATTCTTTTTTTTTTTGAAAAATCCCAAATTTTGGCACCAGTGCCCTTAGGGAAACTTCAATTTAAAAAACCTTTTAATAAAGAAAACAAACCAGCCCCCATATAAATACAAAACCTTTTAAAAATTTTCAAAAAAACAAAAAATAAACCAAAGGGTAAAAAATAACCAAACCCCCCCAAAAAAAATAAAAAACGATATAAAAATAGGGCCCAATTTTACCCCACCAATTAAAAAACGCTTCAGTGCAATCCTGTCCCTTAACCTGGGAGAAAAAAAATTTAAAAGCTAAGAAAATTATAATCCAATTTCCGGATCAAAAAGAAGCACCATTAAAATTTTTAAAAAATAGCATCTTAAACGAAAAATTCTTGAAAAATTAAAACCCAAAATACCTTCTCTTAACTCTTCTCAAGGAAAACCCCCCCATATCTCTAAAATTATTTAAATATATAAAATATTATTTAAATATAATAATATAAAAATTAATATATATAAATTTATTATAAAATATAATTAAAAATAAATTATTAAAAATAATTTTAAATTAAGGGGGAAATTTTTTTTTTTAAAAATTCTTTTACCCCCAAATTTTATATTTAAAAAATTTAATTTTAAATCAAATTAATCAATTTATTTATAATAATAAGTTTTTATAATTATATTATTATATATATTTAAATCCCATTAAATATAAAAAGTTTTTTTTTTTTTTTTGTTTAAAAAACTCATGTAAACCCAAAACAACATCTTTGAATCCAAATTGACATTATCAAATGAAAAAATGTAAAAAAAAACTCATTGATCCAAATTTGGGAAAATTATTTGAAGAAGGGCGACTACTGAAAAATCAAAAAAAAAAAGACGGAAACCCAAAAAAAAAGGAGCCTTTTGTGCTGTTTTGGATATTTTTTTGTATTGTTCATGCAAATGCTTTGAACATGTCACAAAACAGGGGGAAAAAATGTCTTACTTCTAAAAGTGAAAAGGGCACTATGGCTGGGTGGAACAAAGCTTGTGAGAAGGGAAAAAGCGAAAATCAGAAAGAATGGCGCAGCAAGCGCAGGGATTTCCCGTGAACAGAAGACGCAAGAAGCAGAACTCTAAGCCCCCACGATTTACCAACCTAAACTCAAACAGCAGCTCTAATTACAGAAGTTTGAATGGAATATAGGGGCAAGGTTTGGAGGAACTCCACCTTGTAGAAAGCGAAAAAATGACCCTTGGACACCATTTTAAAAGTTCTGTTTTGGACAGAACAAAAAATGAGACGGGAAAGGTATAAGGGATGTCACAAGCACCCCCAAGTCTTGGCTGATGTGGGGGACTACATTGATAGGCCCCTCAATTGGGCTTCACAGACAAAACATCGATAATGGTTCTGATTTGGAGGCTGAATTGGGCGGTGTGCCACAACAGTCCCGGGAGGGGAAATTGATCCCCGACTTGACTGATAACAATTAGTTGCCGCCTTCCCAAAATTTTGTGTCTGGAGATGGAGTATCTCAACTTCTGACTTTTTAAAAATTAAACGGGAACGGGTCGCAAACAATGCTGTGATAAATGTCTAAAGGGAATGAGACATTGGGGACTCTTTTTCGAGCTTTAAGTTTTGACACAAAAATTCCAAAAAAGGCAGGTTAGGAGGAGCGTGTGTGTTAATTGGCAAGGACTTGGACCATTCTTCGTTTTTGATTGTCGCCCCCCAAATTCTTGAAATTATGTTGGGCTGTTTCAGGGGCATGCAGGGACCCTCTTTGGAAAGCGTTTTTTTTTCAAGCGATTCCGGGGTCATTGGAAAGGGTTTTTAATTTTGGAAAATTTTGGGGGATGCATCCCAGATAAAATTTGTCCACAAGCCTTTTGACATGAAGGATGATGCCCTGGATTTCATCAGAAAAAAACTTGCTGAAACCCAACCAAAGATGTTACCGTAAATTTTTGGAACGTCTAGGCTTGTTTTGGGGGGAAAAGTTCCTGAAAGAGGAAACAGTTCAAGGCCCCAAGACCCATCCACCATGCCCGGGATGTCGAAAGTAATTTACAGTCTAAAAGTTTGACTATTCGAGGTCAGTTCAAGCTCACGCAAGAACAGAAAGGTCTGGGGGGGAATGGTCGTCTTCCCTTTCGGTTTTACTGGGCTTGGAGCATTTTCCCTTGCCCCCTCTGCCCCAAATGATGATCTACTTCTCTTAAAGTCTCTGGTGGGGATAAAAGAGAGAAACCAACTATTTCAAAGGCAGCAACCCAAAAATAGCCGGACATTTTGGGGGTTTCTATCAGAGGAGTTGTTGATTACTTTTTTTAACAATAATGTACCTGGCAAAGTGCACGAAAATGGTCCTATCATTAGAAAAAAAGAAATGAAATACTCCATAGCGCATCCAAGTTGGTCTCAAAAAATTCAGGCATGTGGGTTGGAAGACTGTCAACAGAACAGCCGAGTGCTTTTTTAAAAGGGGATTTTTTCCTGACAGTTTCCTGAAAGCAATCAGAGACATGGGAACAAAAGATGATTTCATACAGCTCGCCCGACTTGGGGGGCCAGAAGTGGTGAACGACCATGCTGAACGTGGGGTCCCCAATTCAGGAATTCAGTGGACTACTCACTATGATGAAAATCAAATACAGTTCCTTCTGCAGGGGGTGCGGAAAAACCCGAAAATCCTTCCCTCAGCAATAAAAGACCCTTTACTGGGAAAAGCCTGAATTGTCAAAGGGTTTTAGGATTTTGAAAGTTTTGTAATTTATTTAATTTGCTCCAATTTTTCCTTCATATCATATATTTAAATTGCGGGGCTACCCCCCAAAAAACAAATGAATGCAGAAAACTCCCCAGGTAGTGTTATTTTGTCCATTGAAAAAATATTCGAGGTGAGAAAAAAAACCCCCAAAAGATGGAAATAAATTTTTATTCCCCTTTTGGCCCCCCTAAAATATTAATTTATATAATATATATATATATATATTAATATATATATATAATTTATATATATATATATATATATTATATATATATTATATATATATTATATATATATATATATAATATATTATATATATATTATTATAATATATATATATATATAATATATATTTATTATATATATATATAATATATATATATATATAATATATATATATGTTAAAGGGGTTTCTATTAGGTTTTTTATTAATTTTTAAATATTTTCTTTGGTTAAGATGTATATTTTTTATTTAATTTTTTTAATTTATTATTTTTGTTATATTTTTATAAATTTAATAAAATGTTTTTATAATTAATACATATATTATATATTAAAAAATTAAATATATCTTTTATAAAATAAAAAAATTTAAATATATTGGGGGGGGGAAAAAAAAAAAAATATTAAAAAAAATATTTAATTTAAAAAATAAATATTTTAAAAATATAAATTAAATTATTTATAAAAAAATATGGTATTATTAATTTAATATTTTATATTTTTTTTAATAATGAAAAGGAAAATTTTAAATTAATATATATTAAATATTAACAATTTATAATTAAAAAAGAAAAAAAGGATATATTTATTAAAAAGGTTTAAAAAAATAAGTAATAAAAAATTATAAAATTAATCTTACGAAAAAAAAGGCCCCTGACTTTTTTTTTTTTAGGGTTTTTCCCAAGGGAACAAGGAAAAAGAAAATAAATTCCCTTGCAACCGTAAAGGAAACCCTAAAAACCCGGAGAGAAGTAAAAATACAAAAATTTAAGGAACAAGAAAAAAACAATTTCCCCAAAAACCCCAAAAAAGAGAAAAATAAATCCTTGTTTTAAGGAAGTAAAGAGGGGTTAATTCTCCCCCCCTAAATCGATAAAACGAAACGGTTGAATTACTTCCTAAAATTTCCCGGGGCCCAAAAAACCCCCAAATAGATAAAAACCGGGTTTACCATCAATTTTTTTTTCAAAAAAACGAAAAGCCCCCAGGGGAATATGGCACTTCTTATTTAAAACTTTAAAATATAATAATCCAAGAAACGTAACACAAAGCCCCTACCGCTTTTTCAAGCATGAGAAGAAAAAGGAAGTGTTTTCCAACCCCGAGAGCAAACAAAGGGCTCCTCCACCAAGAGCGCGCCCGGGCCGGCCGAGGAAGATTCTTTTAATAGGGCCGCAGCAAACCCCTTCGCCCCGCACGAAAAAAAATCCCACTTCTGAAAAAAGGGGGAAGGCCTCCCCGAAAGCCAAAAGACGTACCGAAGTCATAAAATGCCCCTAAAAGAAAAGCCCCCTTAAAAACCGGAAAAATTTAAAAAATAAAAACGCTGCATATCACTTTTAAGAGATTAATTATAAAAATTTCCCGTATATACAAAATAATTTTAAATAAAAAAATAATTTAAAAAAAAAAAAAATAAATAAATAATAACAATTTTTAATTACTTAAAATTATATTAATTAAAAAAAAATTTATTTAAAATTTATAAAATAAATAAAAATAAATTAATTTATAATTATTAAAGGAATAGGGAAATTTCTAAAATCTGTTTAAAAAGTGGATGCTATTTCCTTTTAATTTTCAAGATTTCTTCCCGTGTCCTAAATTTTATTTCTTTTTAATACTTTTTATATCCCCATTTTATTTTCTATGATACCTGGCACACCATCGTCAGTTCGTCTGCTCTAAAACGGTCGGTGGAGGAATGCTCCCTCCTTGCCTCGCAGCACGCCATGGCGGTACAACTGTGCAGGAGTTTCAGGAAACTTGTGAACCCGTGGCTGCCGGGGTGAAGGCGGAATCACAATAACACATTAAGGCTTTTAGATAGGGAACACTAATTATGTCCTCATTTAGCCTGTAAAGTTACATTTTTGTAATGTAAATAGTAACTTACTCTGTAATTATGTTTTTTTGTAACTCGGTATAAAATAAAAAAAAAACAAAAAAAAAAGAGAGAGAGAGAGAGATAGAGATAGCGAGAGAAGGAGAGAGAGAGAGAGAGAGAGAGAGAGATAAGAGTATGAGAGAAGAGAGAGAGGAGAGAGACCCAGCTGCCTCGCTGAGAAAAGACTTTGCAGGCCGCCATGCCGATTTGTGGCCTTAAGACAAAAGTTGAAACCTTACTAGTATTGCTAAGAATAATCACATTAAATGTTCTCCATCTCAGAAAAGATTCGTATATGTAATGCTCCTCTCTATATATCTATCTCTCTCTCTCTCTCTCTTTCTCTCTCTCATCCTCTCTCTTCTCTCTCTCTCTCTCTCTCCCTCCTCTCTCTCTCTCTTCTCTCTCTCTCTCCAATCTCTGTCCTCTCGTCCCTCTCTCATCATTCTCTTCTCTCTCTCTCTCTCTCTCTCTCTCGACAACCTGCTGCAGTGCGGTCGACAATTTTTAAGTGTTAATTTTTACATTCTTAGGCAACATTGGAGGCAGCTGGGCCGCCGGCTGCTGTTCACTCCACAAACTAAGCCCATGAAGGTGTCCTTAGGTGGCATTGTGGAATAATAGCATCACTTGCGATCTTGAAAACACAGTGTACCTGACCACACACACACACAACACACACACAGGGACACACACACGGACATACACACACCACACACACACACACACACACACACACACCACCCACACCCACACACATCACCACACACACCACCAGACACACCCCACACACACACACTTCAGGTACGCCGTGTTGTAGTAGTTACCATGTTTCGGTCACACAGACGAAATACCGTTCGAAGCCCCGCAAAGCAGAAAAGATAGTCTCCTAAAATCCCTGCCCTTGTCCACCCGCAGTGATTGGTTCCGGGTGTTAGCCGGGGGTTCCTGTGATCCCCGTCCTCCCCGGGTAGTTCTTCGGTTAACACTACACCACTAGAAAGCAAAATAAAAAAATTGGATAAGGAGAACGGGACATCTCATGTGCTTCAGGCCCCTATAATAATACACTAGGAAAACACACACAACACACACACCACACACACACACACAACCACACACAACACACACCACACACACCACAACACACACACACACACACAAGACACAAACACGACCACAAAACACCACACACATACACACACGACACACTGCACACAACACACACACACCACACCACACCACATAAATACACACAAAAATGGATTGTCACGCTTTTATTTTACTGAAAGATAATACAATACTTAATGTATTAAGGACTCGGTAGACAGATTTTTGTCAGTAACTTCTTAGGTTTGAAGAGAGAGAGAGAGAGAGAGAGAGAGAGAGTAGAGAGTAGAGGAGAGAGAAGAGAGAGAGCGAGAAGAGAGAGAGGAGAGAGAGAGAGAGAGAGAGAGAGAGAGAGAGAGAGAGAGAGGAGAGGAGAGACGAGCGAGCGAGACGAGGACGAGAAGAGAGATAGAGAGATAGAGGAAGAGAGAGAGAGAGAGAGAGAGAGAGAGAGGAGAGAGAGAGAGAGGAGAGAGAGAGAGAGAAGGAGAGAGAGATAAAAAAATTGGAATGCTACTCGTTTGCGCAGCCGCCAAATGCACTCATATTGCTCTTAAGAAAAAGAAAAACAAATATCAAAAAAAGGTAAACAAGTATGCTTCAAACGGGATTCTTTATTTTTTTTTTCGCCTTTTTTCTAGTGTACAGTGACCCACTTTATTATTATATAATGGGCTTCTGCTGTTTTTTTTTCTTTCTTTCTCTCTTTTTCGTTGCGTCATCGGAGAACATTGTGAAGCAAATATTTTCGATTGAAAAAATTGAAGGCTAATTTTTCCATCCATCATAAAACCTCGGTATGCGCACACACACAAACACTATCTCTCTCTCTCTCTCTCGTTCTTTCATCTCTCTCTCTCTCTCATCCTCTCTCTCTCTCTCCACTCCTCTCTCTCTCTCTCTCACTCTCTCGCCCTCTCGCTCTCTCATCTCTCATCTCAGTCTCTCTCCCTCGTCGGTCCTCTCTCTCTCCTCTCTCTCTCTCTCTTCTCTCTCTCTCTCATCTCGCACCTCTCTCTCTCGTTCTCTTCTTTCTCTCCACTTCCTTCCCTCCTTTTCCTTCAACTCTCGTTTTTCTCCCACTCTTTCCCTTACTCTTTCTTCCTCGCATTTTCTCACTCCTCCCTCCTCTCTTCCCTCTCCCCTCCCCTCCCTCTTCTCTTTCTCTCTCTATCGTCCTCTTCCTCTTTCTCGTCCTCCTTCTTTCTCATCCTCTCTCCTCCTCAATCACCTCCTCGTCCTCCGTCACTCCATCAATCTCTCAGCCTCTTCTCTCCTCTCTCTCCTCCCTCTTCTCTCCTCTACTCCCCTCGCGCTTTTCTCTCCTTTCCTCGCGTCTCCTCTCCCTCTTTCTGTCTTCCTCTACTCGTTCTTCTCCTCTTCCTCTTTCCTCCTTTCGTCTCCTCATCTGTCTCCTCTCCTTCTCTCTTCACCTCCTTCCCTTTCTCTCTCTCTCTCCCCTCTCATCTTCTCTCTTCTTCACTCGTCTCTCCCCCCCCCACTCTCTCTCCCCTCTCTCCTCACTTCCCTCCTCTTCCTCTCTTCTCTCCCGTGCTCTCTCATCTCTCTCTTCTCTCTTCGCTCGGTTTTCCTTTCCCTTTTCTCTCTCTCTCCCTCCACTCTCTCTCTCTTCCCCTTCCTGTCTTCTCTCCCCCCTCTCTCCTCTCTCTCTCCTCTTTTCTCTTCGTTCGATCTCCCGTCTTCTCTTCCCTCCTCTCTCTCTCTCTCGCTTCTTTCGTCTCTCCTCTCTTCCTCTCTCTCTCTCTCTTTCTATCTTCTCTCTCGTCTCTCTCTCTCGTCTCTCTTTTTCTCTCTCTTCTCTCTCTCCTCACCATCTCTACACACCTCATCTCTTGACTCTCCTCTCTCGTCCATCAAACCATCTCTCAAAAAAACTCTTCAACACTCTCTGCATCTCTCATCTTTCCCTTTTTTTTTTCTTTTTTTTTTTTTTCTTTTTTCTCTTTTTCTTTCTTTTTTTTTTTTTTTTTCCCCTCATTCACAGACTGGACTTACACCCTCCCCTCTTTTTCTTTTTCCCTTTTCCTTTTTTTTTTTTTTTTTTTTTTTTTTCTTTCCTCCCTTCTCCTCCTCCCTCTCTCTCTCGGCTTTTTCTCTTCTCTCCACTCCTCCTCCCTCTTCCCCTCCTCTCTCATTTTCCCCTCCTCCTCAGCTCCTCCTCCTCGTCCCTCTTCTTCCTCTCTTCTCCTCACATCCTCCCTCGTCTCTCCTCCTCCCATCTTCTCCCCCTTCCCCTCCTCCTCTCTCCCTTTTTTCCTCTCTCCCTCATCTCTCCCTCCTCTCCCCCCATCCCTCTCCTCTCTCTCACTCTCCACCTTCTCCTGCTCCCAACTTCCCCTTTCCTCTCGTCCTCCAACCCTCTCTCCCTTCGCTCTCTCTCTCTCCCCTTTTTTCTCTTTTCCTCCTCTCTCTCCCCCTCACCCTTCGTCTTCTCCTCTACCCCTCCCCCTCTCCTTTTCTTTTTCTCCTCTCCTCTCTTCCCTCCCTTCCGTCTCATCCTCCCCCCCGTCCTCCCTCTCTCTCCTCTCCTACCCCCCTCCTCCCCTCCTCTCTCCTCCTCTCCTCTCATCTCTCCTCCCCCCTCTCTCTCTCTCCCTCTCTCTTCCTACCTCTCCTCCTCTCGCTCTCGTCTCCTCCTCCTCCCCTCTGCTCTCACCCTCCCCTTCTGTCTCTCTCCTCTCTCTCCTCTCTCCTCTCCCCCCCCTCCGTCCCTCTCTCACCCTCTCCTCCACTCACCTCCTCTTCTTCTCCTTCCCTCTCCTCTCCTCTACTCCTCCCTCCCTCCCTGCCTCTCCTCTCTCTCTCTCTCTCTTCACTCTCCCTCCTCTTCTCTCTCTCCATCTCTCATCTCTGCTCCTCCTCTCGTCTCCTCATCTCTCTCCTCCTCTCCTCTCTCTCTCGCTCCTCCTCCTCTCTCTCTCGTCTCCTCTTCTCTCTCTCTCTCCTCCTCTCCCGTCATCCTTCCTCTCTCGCTCTCTACCCTCTCTATCTCTCTCTCTCCCTCCTCTCCTCTCTTCCTCTCTTCCTCTCTCTCTCCTCTCTGATCCTCTCCATCCTCTCTCCTCCCCTCTCCTCATCCCTCTCTCCTCTCTCTCTCATCTCTCTCTCTCTCTCTCTCTCTTCCCCTCCGTTTGCGCGTGATCCTATATACGACATGATGGGACTTCTGGGTTGTTTTGGGGGGATGGCTTGGGCTGTTCTCGGAGTGAGGTTTTGCTGGTTTTCTTGTTTATGTAATATATTGTAGTTTTATTCTTCTCTCTGGGTCTGTAGGTTTCATATTACGGTTGACGACATTGTGATATTATTTTCTTCTTCTTCCTGTTAAAGCGTTGGAAAATAACGCCCGGTTAAAAATAATTTGCTAATGTCTTGGTTTTTCTTGGTTTAGTATTGGTAACCAGCTCTCCATAATTGTCCTTGGTCTGACGGTTTATGTCTCTTTCCTGAAGCTGTTGTTGATGAGGAATTGAGTAATCGCTCGATTTCTTTGTGCACGAGCTGCCACGTACTACAGTGTGTGAGAGCTCTTCTAATATAAGCTCCGAGTGTAGAGTCCATTGTCAAATTTTTGTGAAGAAATCAGAATTGGTCCGACATGTGCGCAGATATAACGGCGACTTCCAATTTAGCAGCCTGTATATAAAATATATCAACCCCAAGCTCAACATATAAGCATACGATCTTACAAGTTGCTCCGAGCATGAATATAAACAAAGGGTAATTGACAGCCCAACCCCCATATACACAAAATAAGGAGGAGCAGAAGTCATCAACTAATCACGTCGCCCACTCACCGCGCGGCAGCCAGATCTCAATAAGAAGCGCTTCACGCTGCAACTAAACCATCAACAATTATGAAAATAATTGGAAATCCAAACGAACTCAACAAAATTTAAAATTATCCCATGGCAGTTAGAATATACCCTATAAGTATAGAGGGAACAGTTTATTTTCTTACTCCCAGCGAAGGCAAATACTGGACTAAATTTTCAACAAAACGGTATTTTTGAATCAGTAAAACATAACAAAAATAACGCAGGAGCCAGCACTAACACTTTAAAAAAGATTACAGATTACCTACTAATGATTAAACTACATTTAATACAAGCATGTATCCTACCAATTGCCTGACAATCCAACATATACACTAAACACATTATCCCAAATCAGCTATGCGCTATCACTACAAAGTTCATAATAACGCCTTAAGGTCGCCTTCGATGAAAATCCCATATGAAAAGAACACAGCAAAACTGCACCAATTAGGGAACTGGACATAAACACCAACATTATATGACAGGGGTCAAACACAAAACACAGACTTATACATTAATACAAAACCATTATACTGGAAAATAATTGCAAACAATAACCCAGGGAACATGGTTGGTTCAGGAACATCATTCAGCTAAATAAAATAAAACCACAACCAATCATATACACAGATTGATAAGAAAGGAATTGATTCGCTAAATTTTTCTACTTTATTTATTTACTTTTATTATATATATAATATTTTATTCCTACTTTTTGTTCTTCTTTTTTTTTTTTTTTAGATGCTGATCTGTCCTTTTGACATCTGAGATGTAAGAATAAATTTACAGGGAGCATATGATGATAATAATTAATAGATATCAATTGATAAAGATGAAATACAAAAAAGAGAGCGACTTAACATAAATAAATTTTATACAAAAATATAGCAGGTCGGTTAGCCGCCATCTATCCAATCTTCGTCGCTTTCCTTCATACTTTCCTTCACCTATCTTCTTCCTCTTTAATTCTTCTTTCACACCAACCTGTCTCTCACACCCCACTCCACTCCACTCAACTAAACCATGCTCACTCTCCACCTGAGGAGAAACATCTCGTCCACATACTGCTGAAGAAGGGTTATAGAGTCCAAAATCGAGGGGGGGGGCGGGGGGATACAGCAAAATGACCAGCTACGGCGGAGGTCATAAAAATTGATTACTAAGAGAATCTTACCATCTTAAAAAAAGAGTAAATTACTTGAAAAAGATAATAAACGCTGAACAGCTATCATTTTGAACGAGATCTGTCTCAGAGAAAATCTCCTGCCGCGTATATACTCTAAATATATATATATATATTATATATATATATTATATATATATATATATATTATATATATATATATATATATATTATAATATATATATATATATATTATAATATATAGATAAGATATATATTATATATTAGGTGGTCCAAATTTTTTTTTTTAATACAATTAACATGTTTCTCACCCCCCTAAATGTTCCCCTACTATTAAAAACACTGCTGGTGAATTATAAATCAATTGAATCATATTTAGTGGTAGCTCAATAGCAGCACAGTTTCAGTCACATGGAAACGTATATTATTAGTAGTCATCCTTGAAACTCCTATTGGAACCATATAAATCGTTTTGTTTGTTTGTTTGTAAAAGCTATAGTGTCAATCCAAACAAACATCTTGTCAATCCAATTGACATTATCAAAATGACAGAAATGTCAAAAAAACATCTGTCATCCAAAGTTGGTGAAATTAAATTTGAAGATGGCGACTACTGAAGAGAAAATCAGAAAAAACGCCGGGGAATCCAGTTGAAAGAGCCATTTGTGCTCGCTTTGATATTTGTTTGATATTGCCTCATGCAAATGTTTTTGAACATGATCACAATACAGGATGATAAAAATTTCTATACTTCTCAAAGTAGAAGGTGAGACGTGGCACTATGCTGGCGTGGACACTACGCTTGCTGAGCAGGAAAAGCGAAATCAGCAAAATGGCGCACAAGCTGCAAAGGAGTACCGGTGAACAGAAGATACGCAAGAAGCAGAACATCTAAAGTCCCCACTGATTTCCCAACCTCCAACTTCTAACAGCAGCTCTGAATCACAGATGAGTTTGGAATGGATAAGTATGGGCAGGCGTTTTGGAGGAACTCCAACTTGTAAAAGCAGAAAAGAATGACCGTTGTGACACCATCTTTAAGTTCTGCTTTGACAGAACGAAATGACTGACAGGAAGGCTATATTGATGGCACTGCAGCAGCCCAGAGTCTTTGGGCATGATGTGAGGAGCTAGCATTGAAGTAGGTCCTCAATCGGCGTCACAGACATAAAGCTCGAAAACTATAGGGTCACTGATTTGAAGGCTGATTGGAGGCGGTGTGCCACCACAGTCCACTGGATGGGAATTGAGCCCCGACCTGGGGGGCTGCTAAGCATAGGTTGACCGCCGTCCATTCTTGTGTCTGGAGTGGAGTATCTCAAACTTCGACTTTGAAAAATTAACATCAGGCCTGGTCAGAAGCACAAAAGCAGATGCTGTGATAAAATGTCTTGAAGGCATAGGCATTGAGGACCTGTTCGAGCTTTAGTTTTTGACACAACAAGTTCCAAACAGCATGTTGGAGGATCGTGTGTGTTAATTGAGCCAGACTTGGACACCAATCTTCTGTTTCTTGCTTGTCCGCCACCGACATTCTTGAAATTATGATTGTGCCTTGTTCATGCATGCATGGGACCCTCCTTTCTGGACCAGAGACGTTTTACTTTTCAAGCGATTGTCAGGTCATGAAAGGTTTATTTCTAAACTTTGGGATGCATCCACAGATGAATGTGTCACGAAGCATTTCTGACATGAAGGATGAGCCCTGGAATTTATTCAGAACCACTTGCTGACACCCAACCAAAAGATGATTACCGTGATTTGTTGGAACTGTCTAATGATTGTTTTGGTAAGCTCCTGCAAGAGGAATTTCAGTTGCAAGGCCCGCCAATACCCATCCACCATGCACGCTGGATGTCGAAAGTAATTTCCCAGTCCTGAAAGTTTGACTATTCAGAGGTCAAGTTCAAGCCTCACCAGCAGAGAACATAAAGGTCTGCGGGGAGATGGTCGTCTTCACCCATTCGGCTTTACTGAAGAGCTTGGATGACAGTTCCTCTTGCAAGCTCTGCCAAATGTTATCTACTTCTCTTGAAGTCTCTGTAGGGTATGAAGCGAGATACCAAGCTATTTCAAAGGCAGCAACCACAAACTAGCCGACATCTGCTACAGGTATCTTCAGAGGAGTTGATTGGATTAGCTTTTTTACAATCATGTACCTGCAATACAGTGACAACGACCGAATGGTCCTATCATTAGAAATAAGAGAGCCATGAGATTACTCCATAAGCGCATCCGAAGTTGGCCTGCAAAAATTCAGGCATCTGGTTGGAAACTTTGTCACACAGCAACAGCCGAGTGCTTTTTGAAAGGATGATTCTTCCTGAAAGTTTCCCTGAAAGCAGATCCAGAGTCTCCATGGAACAACGAATGATTCATAGCAGCTCGCCAGACTGTGCAGGCCATGAAGTGGTTAACGACCCATGGGCTGACGTGGAGTGGCCCTGAATTCAGGATTCAGTGGGCTACTCAACTCAATGATGAAGATCACTACAGTTTGTCTTTCTGCAGGTGTGCAGGAACAGAAAATCCTTCCCTGGCAAGCATAGAAGCTTCACTGGAAATGCCTGAATTGTCATGGTTTACTAGTGATTTTGAATGTTTTGTAGATTTATGTAATATATGCTTCCAATTTAAACCTTCATATCCATAATTTAAGTTGCTGAGCTACCCCCTAAAAATCATAATGAATGCAATAAAACTCCACAGGTAGTGTTTATTTTTTCCTTGAACAATATTCGAAGGTAGAGAACCCCAAATGAGGAAATAATTATTACTCCCCTTTTGGGCCCTACGCTAATATATATATATACTTAGCCGCAACGAGCGCCCTCCGGCGGACTTTTTGACTAAGCACCTCCTGCGGAGGGCTAATTGGTGGTGTGCCGAAGGCCCCCAAACACGGACTCTCTCCGATAGCCCCTTCTAACTTTCCTGAAATATGGATGTAGAAATGTATGTATTCCCCCACCCATTAACTCACTCATTACCATCACCCCCCACCCATTTCACTCAACCTTACCCTCCCCCCCACCCATTCCTCACCCATTACCCATCACCACACCCCATTCACTCACCATTACCCATCACCCCCCACTATTCCCTCACCCATCCCCATTCACCCCCCCCCACCCATATCACTCGCCCATCACCCCTCACCCTTACCTCACCCCACACATTTCACATCAACCATTAACCCATCACCCTACATCAAGGTTCCTCAATTCTCGCAACCCACTTTTTTTTTCACATTATCGCTAATAGGCTGCTAAAAAAAAGAAGAAAAAAAGTGATCGGATATCTCTAATTGGGCTTAAAACCTTTCCCTGGTCAACCCGGTTCCAAAATGTGCCATCTAGTGATTGCGCCACGGGGGGTGGCGGAACATATACCAGACACCCACACACACACACAGACAGACAGACAGACAGACAGGACCACACTTTCGCTTATAATTTACCATACCCAATCACCCTCCACCTATGTCCCTCACCCATCACCCATCACCCCCCACCCATTCACTCACCCATCCCCCACAACCCATTACCCTCACCCCACCCATTCACTCCCCATTACCCATCACCCTACATCAAGGTTTCCGCTTATATTAATCATTACCCATCACCCCCCACCTATTCCCTCACCGCATCACCCATCACCCGCCCACCCATTCCTCACCCATCACCCCACAACCCATTACCCATCCCCCACCCATTCACCACGCCATTACCCATCACCCCTACATCAAGGTTTCCTCAATTCTGGCAACCCAACTTTTTTTTTTCACAATTATCGCTATAGGCTGCTAAAAAAAAAAAAAAAAAAAAAAGGGATCGATCATCTCATAAATTCGCTTAAAACCTCTCCCTCTGGTCAACCCGAGCTCCAAAAATGTGCCATATGAGGTGATGCGCCACGGGGGGGCGGAACCTATACCAGACACACACACACACACACCACACTACACACACAGACAGACAGACAGACAGACAGCAGGCAACACTTTCGCTTATATTTACCATTACCCATCACCCCCCCACCTCTTCCTCACCCATCACCCATCACCCCCAACCCATCACCCCCCACCCATTCATCACCCTCCCCCCACACCCATTACCCATCACCCCACCCATTCCCTCACCCATTACCCTCACCCTACATCAAGGTTTCCTCAATATCTTCGCAACCCACCTTTTTTTTCACATTATCGTAATAGGCTGCTAAAAAAAAAAAAAAAAAAAAAAGTGATCGAATCTATCACAAGTGGGCTTAAAACATTCCCCTGGTCACCCCGGGTTTCCAAAAATGTGCCATATGGCTGATGCGCCACGGGGGGGCGGAACCTATATCACACACACACACACACACACGACACACACATACACACACAGACAGACAACACTTCGCTTATATTATTATATATAGTATATATTACATATATATATATATATATATATATATATATTATATATATTATATATATGTATATATATTATATATATATATATATATATATTATATATTATATATATATTATCATATATTATATATAATATAATATATATATATAATATAATTATTATATATTATATATATATATATATATATATATATATAGTAATTATAAATATATATAATTATTATGTTATATTATATATATATATATAATATATTATATATATATATATATATATATATAAATATTATTATATAATATATGTATATATATATATAATATCTATATAATATATATATTATATTTATAAATATTATATATAATGTATATATATATATATATATTATATATATATATTAATATATTATTAGATATATATATATATATATTATATATATATATTGATATAATAATCGGTTAAAGTGATAGCTAGTTCAGGCGTTTATACATTTTTCAGATATTTTCCTCTTTGTCTTAGAGGTGTCCTTATTCTCTTTAGTTGTCAAGTTTATGACTTCGCCGTAGCTGGTCATTTTGCTGTATCGCGATTTCGGGTTATGGACCCTTCTTCAGCAGCGTGGAGAGATGTTTTCTACTCAGATGTAGAGGTGAGCATGAGTAGGTGCATTGCGAGCCGCTACTTAAAGAGAAGTTAAATATATCTGTTTAGTGAAGAAGTAAAGAGAAGTTAAATATATCTGGCGGCGGCGGCGGCGGCGCAAGAAAAATAATATTAAAAAAATAATATTCGGTAACTGTTGGATGAAATAAATGATCTTCTCGAAAAATATCACAATGAGGCAAGGGTGTATCTTACTGAAAGCAAACATGGTCAGTTTACTCTAATTTCAATTCATCATGTGTAGCCTATGTCTTCCTTCACCATAACTGAATGCCCGCAGCAATATAAGGACTCGACCATCCGTGCATATATTAGAATAGCTCTAACACACTGTAGTACGTGGCAACTCGTACACAAAGAAATCGAGCGATCTATTCGAGTCCTCATTAACAACGGCTTCAGTGAAAGAGACATCACACCGTCGGTCAAGAAAATTATTGAGAGCTGGTGCAATCCTGAACGCCACAGAAAGAGCCATGACCTTACTACTTTTTTTTGCCACAGGGCTTTTTCTTCTCCACCGCATCAAGGAAGAATAAAGATAATATCACAAAATCGTCACAGTAATGTGAAACATAAAAGACCAGAGAGAAAATAAAACTACAAAATATATTACAGAACAGGTAAAGCCAGCACCCTCCTTCGCCGAAACGCCCAAGCAAGACGAAAGGACAATCCAGAAGTCCCCATGATCCGTTTATAGGATCACGCTGCAAACGAGGAAACTGTTTAGTCCTCCTCCTCCTACATCGGCATGACGATAACGAAGCGGTCTCACGTCTTTACTTGGCCACTTTAACTCCGGAGCCCCAAAAAGGCCACAACTAGATAAAACCGTATCACCATCACATTTTTTTTTCTAAGAAATTTGACAGAAATGGTCGCATGTGCCAGATGTACGGGCGACTTCTTATTTTTTTTTTTTTAACGAAAGGCCCACTGGTATATAAAATATAATACTCCAAGTATAACGTACAAGCACAAGACCTACACGCTTTTTTTCAGCATGGAGAAACACGGTAGTGATTTCCACCCCCAGAGACTAAAAGCAGGATGAGCGAGTAACCATCCACCAATGAGCGTCGCCCGCCTCAGGCGCAAGGCCCACCAGACTTCGCTTTACGTAGCGGCTCGCACTGCACCCACTTACGCTCACCTTGTACATCTGAGGGAAAAACATCTCTCCACTCTGCTGAAGAGGGTCCATGACCAAAATCGCGATACAGCAAATGACCAGCTACGGCGAAGTCATAAACTTGATCACTAAAGAGATAAGACACTCTTAAGACACAGAGAAAAATCCTGAAAAACATAATAAACGCTGAACTAGCTATCCCTTTTAACGAGATCTGTCTCATAGAAAGCTCCCTGCCCGTATATATCTTATTCATATTATATATATATTAAATATATATATTAATATATATATATTATTATATATATATTATATATATATATATAATATAATTATAAAATTTTTTTTTATTTATATTTTTTTATTTTAATTTTATATTATATTTTTTTAAAATTATATATTTTTTTTTATAATTTTTTAAATTTAATTTAAAAATTATTTATATTTAAAAAAATATATAGGGCGGGTTTTTCTAGGGGAAAATCTCTTTAAAAAGTGATGCTAGTTCAGCGTCTTTATTTTTTCAGTTTCTTCTCTTGTCCTAAGGTGTCTTATTCCTTTTGTAATCATTTTATGCTTCGCCGTAGCTTGCCCCTTTTTTGCTATTCGCGTTTTCGGTTCTAAGAACCCTTTTTTCAGCACGTAAAGATTTTTTTTTCTCAGTTGTAGGGTGAGCATGACTTAGATGGGGAGTAAACGTATTTTATTGAAGTCGCCTGCCACGCGCCTAGTGGCGGGCTGTTGGTACTATTTTTCTGCTTCTCGTCCCCGTGAGTGGAGACGCTTTTTGGGCTTTTGATCCCGCTTTGCTTTTCGTGATGGCTTTTATTTGCTTTTTTTTTTTCTCTGGTAAGTTTGTGGGTCGTTTGCCTGTACGTTACTTGGGTTTGATCTTTTTTATGCTAGTGCTTCTGAATTGGAAGTCGCCGCTATCTGCCAAAAATGTCGACCAAATTTTGTTTTTCTTCTAGAAAGTTCTGTGAGATATGCCCGTTTTTCTAATAGGTGACTTTTTGGGGCTCCGAATTAGGTGGGAATAAGACGTCTTGACAGCTTCGTTGTCGTCTGCCCATGTAGAATGGGGAAGCTTCACATTTCCTCTTTTGCATTGATCCTAATACACAGGGACTTTCCGATTTCCGAAATCGCGATACGCAAAATGCACTCGGCGAAAGTTATACAAGTGATTACAAAAGAGAAAAGACACCTTAAAAAAAGGGAAAATATCTTTAAAAAAAATAAACGCTGACTACTATCATTTTTATCGATATTCTATCTATCATCTACTACTATCTATCTATTTTCTATCTACATCTATCTATCTATCTATCTATATATATATATATATATATATATATATTAATATATATATATTTTATATAATTTAAAAATAAAGCGAAAGTGGTCTGTGTGTGTTGTGTGTGTGTGTCCGTGTGGGTGCCCCCCCCCTTTGGGCACATCCCATCAATCACAGTTTTGGAACCACTTGACCAGGCACTTTTTAACCTACTTATTAATATCCGACCTTTTTTTTTTTTTTTATTTGCAGCCTTAGCGAGAATTGTGGAAAAAAAAAGGGGGTTTTTCGAGAATTGAGGAAATCTTGAGTAGGGTGTGGTAATGGTTGAAGGGGGGGGGTGAGGGTATGGGTGTGGGGTTGGGTGGGGTAAAAGGGGGTGGGGTGGGGGTTTTGGGGGGTCGTGTGGGTGAGGGAATAGGGGGGGGGGGTGGGGGTAATGGTGATGAATGGGTGTGGGGTGATGGTATGGGTGGAAGGGGTGGGGGGTGGGGGAAAGGGGGTAGTGAATGGGTGGGGGGTATGGGTAAGGGGTGGTAAATGGTTTGGGGGGTGATGTAATGGGGGGGCTTTAAATACATACTTTCTACATCCATGATTTCGGGAAAAGCTAGAAGGACTATCTGGAGGTCTGTGTTTGGGGGGCCAAAATCCCAAAAAACCACAGGTGGGGGGCCAAAGGCCCACCAATAGCCCTCCGCAGGAGCTACCCAAAAAAGTCCCCCCGGGGGGGCGTTTGGGGCTAGTAATTATATTGGGTCCAAATACGCATATGGGTAATATAAACTTGATATTTTTGAGGGGCCCCTTGGTGGGATACTGGCAGTATTGAAAAAAACCTCTCTGAAAAATTTGAAGCAAATCGGTTTATATTTAGGGGGTGGCGCAAGTAAATTGAAACCTGTCTTTTATTTACTATTTTTATCCCCTGTACCGAAGTCTGCAAGGCTACGTTCTAAATCACCCATTTCGTTTTCAGAATGGCTCTTCACGCCACAAAACGACTTTTTGGCTGGTGGGACAGCAAACCCCGACCCCATCCTGGGGACCCAAACTCCCCTCTCGGGCGACGTGCTCAAGGGGGCTTTCTACTTCCACAACGGGGAAAAAAGAAAACCGTCGCCCCCAGCCCCGCGGCCACTGTCCAAGAGGTGCAAAGGTTCGGGGAGACGGCGAGGACCCCAAACGATGAGGGAAAAAAGGCCGTTGCAAGGGTGGAGGTCTTTTAAAGGGCTGGGGGGCGCTCATGAAGAGAAAGGGAAGAGGACGAAAAGGAAGGAGGAAGATTTTAAAAGAGGCCCTCTGCGACCTCTTCGACGTCGCCCACGCCGCGCGTGACCCTGATGATGACCCGGCTGATCGCGAGTTCCTAGCGGCGAACGCGAGAAGGGTCGCCGGGGATCATGCGGGGCTGCGGGGTGCGGAGCCCGATTCAGCCCCGGGGAGATGAAGTGGGGGCAGAGAAGCGATCACGAGAACCCTCGCCCCCGCGCGGGACGAACGCGCGGTGCTCGCGTCCTCCTCCCCCTCCTCCCCTCCTGGGTTGGTCCACCCGGGCACGCGGCGGGGCGCCCTCACCGCTGAGCCACCTTTAAAGCCCTCCGAAGCGACGAGCGGGGGGGGTCAAAAGGTCGGCTCCCCCCAGGGGTTCGAGCGCCCTCGCCGGACCGGCGGAGCGACCGCAAAACGTTCCTCACGTCGCGGCGACCCCCAGTACCTCCCCCAAAATCCTCAGGACTGATCCGAATCCGAAGCATCCAGCAGGGCTCGCGCCGGCTACCGGTCCCAGCGGGGCCGCGGAATCAAGAAAAACCTTCGTCCTGACACGCCTTTTTTTCCCCGTTCACTGGGGGGACGGGAAAGATCCTGCCGGATTGCGCGGTACGCGGGGGGATGGGCTGGCAAACCTTGTCTCCGGCGACGGCGTCCGAAGCTCTCGGCGTTCCCAAGCGGCAAGTGGCAATGGTTTTCGATGGCGGGCCGTGGCTGAAGCGCTCGACGACTGGGGGCTCGCAGAGCTGGGTCTATTCTTTCGTACCCCCCGCCGCCAAAACGGGGCCCCCTCGCCGGGCCTGCACCCTGCTGGAGCAGAAGTTTGGGTCGGCGTCTGAAGCCCTCGCCTTCTGGCACCATTCCCGAGCGGGTGCGGAAAAGGGGCGCTCTTATCTGCATGGGGCCGTCGTCGGGTCCTGACTCGCGTCTTCAACCCTTCAAGGAACGGTGGGCTTTCACCCAGAGCCCCCGGAGCCGCCCCAAACCCCCACACTGCCGCCCACCCTCCTAACAAGCGGGACGACTACAGGACGCTGGAGCTCTTCTCGTCCTGCTGGGGGCGAGGCGAGCCCCGAAGGTGAACTTCCGCGCCGGGGGGGGGCCCTGCCCGCGCGCGCTGGATGGGGGGTGCCTTCCGCGACGAAGATTAGCTGTTTGCGGCCCCCAACTGGGGGGCTCTACTCGCCCGCGAGCTGTCCCCTCCCCGGTTCACCTTCTTCTTTTCCCCTGAGGGGGCTCGGGCCCGCGGTTCGAGGCGCCCCCTGGCCACCTTCCTTCCGGCGAACGCTTGAAACTGGCCCCCGCCTTTGCGACTTCCACGCCTGGATCGGGAAGGCTGCGTGAAGACCTTTTCCCCGCACTTCTGTTTTTCCTGAGCCCGCCACTGGTCCCAGGCTCTTTCGACCCCCGTTGCCAAACCCCCGGGAAAAAAGGCGCTGGCGAAGCGATGCACGGAAAGAAAAGGGTTCGAGGAACCGCCAAAAAACGCATCACCTCCCCCGACGGCGGGCCCCCCGCCTCTCCCCCTACGTCGTTTGGACCAGGCGTCCGGCGCCCTCCTCGCGCCTCCGGAGCGGGAGGGGGTTCCTCTCGAAGGAGCCGTAAGGAGTGGGCCTGACACGGGATCCCTCCGGGGCGTCTCGGCGCTCGCGAGCCTACACGTCACCACGCACGGGGGAGCGAGGGGGGGGCACTGTTCCAGTCCTTCAACCTCACCTGACGAAAAACGGGACAGCGCCAATTCCTCTTGCAGGTCGTCCCAAGGCACCGCGACAACAGCCAGGAAAATCGAAGGCTTCCCCTTCCCCGGCCAAGCGGAAGACAATGATGGGTTGGGCAGCCATGTACCCCCCGCCCCTAAGGGCTAATACTCGCTTTGAAAAGCGAGGGGACCCAGCCCCGCTGGAGAAGGGGGCCTCATAAGGGTTTAATATTGCCAACAACACCCCGAGACGATGTCCTTCCTTTTATCCCTATCGGATTATTGGGGGAACAATCAATCCACTTCGCCACCTTTAAAAATACTTCGTTGCGCCGTTTTTAAAACGTTTATTTTTTCACCCTCCAATTATTCCATTTTGGGCCGTTCAAAAAACCAACTTTCGTTTTTTTTTTGCCCCTAATAATATTATATATATATATAATATTATATATATATATATAATTATATAATATATTATATATAATATATATTAAAAATATATTATTATATATAATATATATATTTTTTATATATAAAATTTTATATTATATAATATGTATATATATACTATATATTAAAAGTATATTATATATATATATAATATATATATATATAATATATATTATATATATATATATAAAAGTAATTTTTAGTAATTTTAGTATATATAAAATTACATATATTGTATATTATATTTTCAATAAATATATATATATAATTTTTAATATATTAAAATATAAAAAACAAAAATAATAATATATATATTGAAAAATATAATATATTTTTATAAAAATTAATATTTTATATATATATTTTATATATATTTTATATATATTCATATATATATAATATATTAATATATATTATATTATTAATTTTATAATTTTAAAATTAAAATTTTGTTATATTAAAATATTTAATATATATTATATATATATAATAATATATTAATATATGTCTAATATAATATATATTTTATAAATATATATTATATATATATATATCTTATTTAATATATAATATAATATATATATATATAATTTTATAATTTATATATATATATATATTATATATATATATTTTTTTAATATATATATATTATTAATATATATATATATATTATTTATATATATTATATATATTATATATATATATATATTTATATATTATTTATATTTTTTATATAATTTTATAAATATATATATATATTATAATATATATTATATAATAAAAAACACACACCACTACTTGTTATCAGCCTTGTATTCACTCTTGACAAAGAGGTAAAAGGCAGATTGGGAAAAAAAGCACAGGGTTTTTCCATCATTTGCATTCCTGGCGGGGTTTAAGTCATTTTCCATTTTCTCGCATCTCTAGCTCTCCCTATGGATATTATCTTATTCATTGTATTTGCAGCCATACCTTTTTTTTCCTGGAGTACCCCAAGTTTTTCCCCCTTCTCGAGGGGGGGGAAAAGTTTTGGGAAAAAAATGTATTCCTATCTCGCGCGTATCGTTTTTCCCTCCCCGGAAAAGTTCTCCTTTATGAAGTTAGATTTTTGGGAACTTTTTGAGTCCCTTTGGAAAAGTGGAGCGTGTTGAGGTTGCCCCCTTTGGGGTGGGGCCCCTCCTCTCCTCCCCTCCTCCTCCTCCTCCTCCTCATCCTCCTCTTTCCCCTTCCTCCCCCTCCCCCTCCCCCTCCTCCTCCTCCCTCCTCCTCCTCCTCCTCCTCCTCCTCCTCCTCCTCCTTCTCTTTCCCCCTCCTCCTCCTCCTCCTCCTCCTCCTCCCCTCCCCTCCTCCTCCTCACTAACCACGGGGGGTGTGGTTTTCCTGTAAAGACTCCCCTAAAACCCCTCGCCCCCACCCCTTTCACCTCACCCCCCCCCCAAAACCCCAAAAAACCCCAAAAGTTTCCCATTAGGGTTTTAAAATTCCCCCCCTTTTTAAATTTGGGGTTTTTAATCCGCCTTTCCCAAATAAGGTTAAAAACATATAAAAGGGAATTCCCCCCCACCACCATGAAAAACCTTTTTAGGGTAAGTGGGTTTAAGAAAAATTTTTTAACCCAAATACAGGCTTGCCCAAAAAAAATTTCAAATTTTCCCTTAAGGAATTTTCTCCGGCACCAGCCGGTCCCCCCTTTCCTTTATGAAACCCTCCCAACCCCCTTTAGGTTTTGGGCCGCAAATTTTGCCTGTTAACGGGCCAAATCCCTTTTTGTTTTTTTGACCAAATTTCCCCCTTAAATTCTAATTGGGTTCAAAACCCCCCCTCCGGCCCCACCTGGTAACCCATCCTCTTCCCCTCCACACCCCTTTCCCGTTTGTTTGAACCCTTGCCCGGGACATTCCCACCCCCCGGGCCTGTTGAGGGCCACAATTTTTTTTCTTTCCCGGGTTGGGGGAACCTTTTTCTCCTTAAAAATTTTATTAGTGATTTTGATTTTAATTTGGGTTATTTTTTTTTTTACCCCCCCCCTCCACCTCCCCTCCCCTCTCCACCCACCCCTCCTCCTCCCCCCTCCCCCTTTCCTCCTCCTCCCCTTTCCTTTCCTCCTCCTCCTCCCCTCCTCCTCCCCCCTCCTCCCCCTCCTCCCCCTCCTCCTCCTCCCCCCTTTTTCCCCATTTTCCCCCTTTTCCTCCTCCTCTTCCTCCTCCCCCCCCCTCTTCCCCCCACCCCCTACCTCCTCCTCCTCCCCCTCCTCCTCCCCCCCCTCCCCCTCCTCCTCCTCGCCCCCTTTTCACATTTGAAAAGACGGGGGCGTAAAACACCTTGTTAAAAGCAACTCTCCATCACTACCTATAACAGATTCAAATCTTTGCCAAAACGTCAGTAAAAAAAGGACGGTAAAACGATCGGGGACAAAAAATCTTTTCCGTGATCAGCAAAGGGGAAAATTCTTGGTCTGGACCCCCAAACACAGAAAGGGGCCCACGGCTTTCCAGGAGCGTCCCGGACAACAACAGAACCTCCCGATTTTTTAAACAAAGCCGACGCAAAAAACCCTGATAAATTTTTCACGGGGAAAAAATTTACGTAAAAAAAACCCAAATTTAAAAAGGCCCCCCCTTACTAAATATGAAAGATGTAAACAAATATAAAGAAATTTTTATTTAAAATCATCGTATCTGGTTTTTCTTCCGGGGAAACAATGGGAAAAACAGCTTCTACAAAAAGGGCCCTTTTCAGCACAAACCCCGTCCGAAAATTTCCTGTAAAAAAGGGAAGGATTTAATATATAAATTTTATGGGCCCTTTTTTTAAAACCCAAACCCGATTCTCTTCCGAAACGATGGTCTCCATTTAAAATTTTCATTTTTGGTTCTGCCGACTCGGTAGGCTAAAAATGACGCGGTAACAAACTACAAAAAAAAAAATTTCCCAGCAGGTAGAGGTTCCGACAAAAACCAAAAGCTCTATTCCCGCAATATAAGTTCTCGTTCACTTCAAAAAACCAAAAATTTTAAATTTTCCCCCCAAAGCCCCAACAAACCCACCCCATATTAAAGCTTGTTATTTAATGCCCGTATTTATACGAAAGAAATTTCATGATTTAGGGGGAAAAGTTTATTCAAAACAAAAACCAAAAATCTTTGGGAATTTTCAGAGTCAGGGATAGATCCGCCAAATAAGTTTTTTTTGGCGAATTTGGGGGGGGTACAGGGGTATAACTTTTAATTTTCAGAAGACTACAAAGAGCAGGGGGAGGGGTTTTATTATTTATAAAGTCCTGCCTTCTTTCCCTTGTAGTATCAAAAACACGAAACTAAAAAACATAATGAAATTTTTTCCGTTCAACTAAATCGTCATTCTAAAAAAGTAGAAATTTGGGCCTTGTTTTTCGCCCTTTCCAGCTCAAAAAAAATACAATAAAACCAAAGAACTCTAGGAAAAAATTTTGGGGAAATTTATTTTTCTCAAACAAAAGCGTAATATTGGGTGTTTTTAAATTTTCCCCCGTTATTTTTTTTGGGGCGGCTCGCTTAAAATACATTCGGGGCAAAATCTGTATTCAAATCCCCAAGAAAGTGTTTAAAATACCAACACGGGGTCATCCATGGGAGAGGCAAAATATTCTAGATCTTTTTTTTCACAACTACGAAAAACTTTTTGTAACGTTAAAGTCGGATCCGAATTTAGTAGCAGTGACCACCGGGGGAAATTCTTTCATTTTTAACATCATTTAAAACAAGCGAAGTCGAAGGTAAAGAAAAAAAAAAATTTTTTGATTATCGAAAAGGGAGACTTTTAGAGAACTAAAAAAAATCTAACGAACCCCCGATTGGAATGTTTTCTCAGAAAGAAAAAGACATAAATGTGCATTTGGCCAAAGAATTCACCGGTTTGGGGTTAACTTAGCAAAAAAAATCCCCCAATACCCATTTCGTTTTAGGCGATCTTTTTCCAAAAAATTAAAACCCAAAAGGTGGCCCCCCGAAAACCCGGGCAAACCCTTTCAGCTAAAAAACGTGCATATGAAAAAAACATAGAAAAACCCAAAAAGAAGGGCGACAAACGCGATCACGAAAGAATTAGACGAAAAACAAAAAAATCCTTAAGCAAGCAAAAAAAATTTTTAAGTCTTTTTGCCGAAAAGACAAAACAAACCCTAAAGAATTCTACAGCTATGTTAAAAAAGGGAAAAAATTTAAAGCCCTCCCCCCCTAGGAAACCCTTGGAAATGGAAAAAGGGGAAAACACAGAAAATAAGTATCCCATGGGAATACTCTAAATAAATTTTTTTCATCATTTTTTCACAGTGGAAACACGCAAAAACAAACCCCTCCCGAAAACCCCGAACAAAGGTACTATCAAAGGTATATTTAAAAACTTCAAACGGTTTACGGGAAAGTAGTCCCCAAAAACTTTCACGCTAGAACCCCCGGGCCCCTCAAATAAAACACCCGGGTTTAAAAATTTAAACAGGGGGCGGTTTTGGGAACGAACGAAGCAAATTAAATTCTTCACAAACCGTGGGTTTTAAAAGTATGGGAAGGGCTTTCCCGTCAACGTAGTAAAATCAAAAACAAAAGAATCATTTTAAAATCGGGCCCCGATAAAATTTTCATATCAAACCCGGGTTTTCACTGTTTATCTCGGAATAATAAATTTATCTCGCGGGGGCCCCTAAACCCTTTCTCTCATTGTTTAAAAAGATTTCGGTCGCGTTTTACACAACCCCTCCCAAAACGTTTTAAAAAAAGCCCCGATAAACGGGCACTACTAAAAAAAAAACTTTTGACCTTGCGGGCTGTGGTTCCGTAAGGGCCCCCTTTGTTTTGTGACCACCTCGGGATTTATTACCGGGGTTTACTGCTGCAGGGGGCCCTTGAAGTGCACGGGTCCCCCCTTGGAAATTTTCACTACCGCAGTGGATTGAAAAAGGAGCTGGGCCTGGGGAAAAAATTTACTGGGGCCTTTTTAAAAAAGCGCCAGGCAAGGCCCGCCGGGGGGGGCCCCCCTTGAAATTCCACACTGAGCCTACCCAACACTACATTGACCTCATACACACACAGTGCCCCGAAATTACGTTACCACTACTAATCTCGACCTGTGACGGGGTGGGGGTTTTATTTTGGGTCCTAAGTTTTTTGAAAAAACCCCTCGGGATTTCTACCCCGGGGTCACTGCTTTCAGGAGGCATTGAAATGGAACCCTCCTACATGGGAAAATTTCACAAACCGCAGTGGGGTTGAAAGGGGCTGGGGCCCGATTGACTGCTGCCTCCCAAGAAAGGCCCCGGAAGGCTGCCGCACCAACCCCTTTAAACCCCCACACTGTGGTTTACACCATTACAAAACACACAAACATGACCTTCCCATTTAAGCACTAAACCCACCCCCACAAACTATTGGGAGTTAGCCATAGAAATTTCAGCTTTTAACCCTTTTCCCCACAAATTCCATGCAGTTTTTCTATATTTCCCTGGTATCAAATTCTTTTTCCCGGCCCGCTTCGGCTGGGGGGATGGGGGGGTGGGGAGGACCTTCTACTTCCTAAACCTTTCTCTCTATTAAACCCAGTTTGTGTCGTATAGTTAAAGCAAAAATCTTGTAAGGACCCATCGGTTTTGTTTTCTGTTTTTGTTTCCCTTTTTATTTTCCTTTTTAAAATTCCCCCCTCTTCCTCTTCATCTCCTTCTCCTCCTTCTCCTCCTCCTGCCCACCTCCTCCTCCTTTCCCCCTCCTCCTCCTCCCCCTTCCTCCTCCTCCTACTCCTCCCCCCTCCTCCTCCTCCTCCTCCTCCTCCTCCTCCCCTCCTCCTCCTCCTCCTCTTTTTCTTTCTTCCTCCGCGGGGGTTTTTCATTTTGCAACGCCAAAATCAAACTATTCGTTTTTATTCCCCTTTTTGGGAATTACATTAAAATTTTATCCATGGTAAAATTTTTCCTATTTAGTTTTTCTGCTCGGCAATTACTTTTTATCTCTTAAAAATTTGTGTTTTATGTGTATGTATTATGTCTATGGGTCTATATTAATTTTTTGCTGAATTTTTTTTGTTAATCTTTTTTTTCCTCACATTTTGCTTTATATGTGATTTTTGGGAAAATTTTTGTAAATTAATGATTATCTTACAACTTCATTCTATAACTATTTGATACTAATGCAGCTTGTTTTTTTTCCTTGATAAAGGTGTGAGCGGGAAAAGCAAACCGAGAAAACCGTCCTCTAACGGGGCTGTGCGGTTTTAAGAGTTGGGCATGTGAAATATGTATGTGCGTGTGTGTGTGTGTGTGTGGGGGAGAAGAGGGAGAGAGAGAGAGAGAAGAGAGAGAGAGGGAGAGAGAGAGAGAGAGAGAGAGAGAGGAGAGAGAGAGCGGGAGAGAGAGAAGAGAATATTGATTTTGATTATTTATTTGGCCATGTAGTTTTGTACTATGAACATATTACATATAGTGATAAAACCAGGTCCAAAAAGCCGAGCTTTTATAGGACCCAAAGCTTAAAAACTAATAACTAGCAAGGGACTGGTCAGGCCCCTTTTTAAAATATAACATTTTATGGATGATAATATGGAATTAAAAAATAAAACCATCATTTTAAATCAAAAAAAAAAAAAAAATTTTAAAAACCATAAAAAAAAAAAACCACAATATGCATTTAGGGGTTGTAAATTTAAAAAAAATTTTTTCTTGTATTTGTAAAGCATGCTTTTTATAAATTTTAGTTTGAAAGTTTTAAATTTTTCTCAGTAAAAAATGTTCGGGTAATTGTTCCAGCTTTTAGTTCCTCTTGACAGATCTCTGTTGTGCTGTGATGTCCTCCCAAATGGTATACGTAAATATGTGGTCTTCGGGTTACTTTAGGAGAAGAGAAAAGAGAAAAAAGGGAGGAGAAAAAGGAGAGAGGAGAGAGAGAGAAGAAGAGAGAGAAAAGAGAGAGAGAGGAAAAGGAGAGAGGAGAAGAGAGAGGAGAGACAGAGAAAATTTTAAGGTTTGGGGATAATGTATTGGGAGTTAGGTTTTTTAAAAAATATATAATTAGGGTTTTTTTTGGGATTTAAAAAAAGTTTTGATACATTGAATCATAAAGTTTTAATAAGTAAATTCAGCATTACGGTATAAGGGAGTCTGTCAAAATTTGTTTATGAGTTACCTATGAAAAAAAAAACAAACACATTCTGGAAAAAAATAATCTCAGGGATTGCAGAGCTTAAAACGAGTTCCCAAAAGGGTTTCAACATTGGTCCGTTTTATTTTTTTAAAATATCAATGATATTTTCAATTCCAAGTTTAAATGAAATTTATTATTTTTCCCACGACCTAACATTACTATTTTTTAGCAATTTAGATTTTTTTTAACGTAACATTAAATTTTGATTAGATCTGTTTCATCCCGTTTTCAGCAAATAGGTTAAATCTAAAATATTGGAAAGCAATTATTTGATATTTGCTGGCAAAAAGTCTGGCGTAATATAAATATTTGGGGTGCGGGAAGAAAAATTAAGATCAAAATTTAGTTAAATACCTAGATGTCTTTATAGACCAACACATTATTTGGAAGGACATATAGCTTATATACATAATAAAATCGCTAGATCATCAGGGATCTTCATAAAAAAATAAAAAATATTTTTTCCACTAAACATTCTAAACCCTTTTATTAACGTTGATTTATCCTTTTTCATTTTGCCCAAAGCTGTCTGGGGTATGGCGAATATAACAAAATAAAACCGCTGCAGTTGCTTCAAAAAAGGGTAATTAAACCCTAGGGCAAGTTATTATTATAACACACCTCCGCTTTTAAAAACTTTTAAAAATTTTTAAAAAAAAGATATTTTGTTCTAGAATGTCTAAAATTCCCTTTTGACGAATTCCATATCTTTCATTCTCTTCACTTTAGATGCTTTTCAATACATACTTAAACACAAAAATAGACCAAATTCCCCCCTTTTTAATTCTGAATCCTAAAGATTTGTCACTTTTTCGGATCATAAAAGGTAAACTTCCCAAACACATTACAATTTGTTTTTAGAATCATTTAAATAAATACAAAAATTATGTAATATTTATTGATCTATACTTTTTGGGTTTTTTTTTCAAAAATTTTTTTATTTTTGGGTTTCTGTTGTTTTATTTTTTTAAGATTATAATTTTTGGATTTTCTTGTTTTTGGG
>JACEEZ010003103.1:0-19617 GCA_016584305.1 Chionoecetes opilio
TAATACTTGACCCACTAGAGTTACGCAGATTCCGTAATATTTTGTATATAGCTGTACACACATCTCATCGGTCATTGTTTTTGAGAATAAAATCATAGATACTTTTGATACAAAAACGTTGCGAACATCACTAGATAGGGGACACTCAGCCATGACATGTTCTTCGGTCTGTATCTTGCCGCAGGGACACAGCCTCTCATCCACCGGAGACGGCCGTGTCCCTCCTATTCCACCTGCCTGCCTCTATAGCTAAAGAGTGAGCTGACACACGGAAGCGTGTAAAAGCTATTCTATATAATTCACTGATGATATGTTTTTCAATATACAAAGATTGCACTGTTAAGTTGTGATTCATGACATTTAAGTAGGTTATTCTTCTTGATGATACAGAATGCATGATGTTATTTTTAAATGTATCCATTGCTACTGCACAGTCATCAATATTATTGTTTATAAGATCTGACACATAAGTCTTGGTATTATATCTCGTGTCCAGTACGATTCACAAAGTAAATCCTAAAGGGTCATCATCCATCGTAGATCGCTCCGCGTACATATTCGCAAAAAACTTTCTTTGTCTACTTTTAACAAGAGCTTGCATAGGTGGACACCCTGACTCGATGTAACAAAGACCATTCATTACAAGTCGTACCTCGGACTCCCAGCATCTGTTTAAGTGACCAGTTATATAGTTTAACTATTGGTTTCAAATCTGCATTCAGCCACGACTCACATCCATACAAGACAGCAGATAATACTACAGCATCAAACACTATCTTCTTTCTTTACAATGAAGGGCACGTCATTATTTTTATGCAAAAAGGAAACAAACTTATTAAAGTGAGCCATCTTATCCTGAGCGTGAGCCTTGACCGCCGACGACGCAGAGCCGTCTGCCGTGAAGGGTGAGCCGAGGTAAGTGTAGCGTTGACAGTGATTCACAACCAGTCCATCTACAATCATAGGAAGCCTGTCACCATCCGAACCACAGATAACCATGAAATTATAGTCTTAGTCTTATTCACTTTCATGCCATAATTCTTACAAAACTGACATAGCAATGACAGCTTCCTTATCATGTTTGCCCTACTCGTCGATAACAATACCGTATCGTCCATAAGGATCAACAAGTGTAACCATGACAAAAAAACATCTGAATCACAATTTTCCTTTACAATTTTAATGGGGAGTTTTCAAAGCTAAGCCGCCAGATGTCTCTCGCGCATCTCATATCCTCTGCCCTTTGAGCCTGAATGATCTATCATTTACCGTAAATTCCCTGTACTTTTTCGGGACATATCAGAATTACCCTTCAATACAACAACTGAAACAGTTCTTAATAAAAAATGTAGTTTATCATTTTATTTGTCTGCAGTGGATGAACATATTGGCAAAAGAATTGAATATTTGAAAACTCAATCTTTAAACATCGTCTTTTCATGAAAACACGCAAGTTCAAGCAGAATGAGGCTTCAGGAAATATCTACCTGTAGGTAAGCATTCACTGAGTACCTGTTTTAGGTGTATATGTCTCTCTTACGACGAAAATATAACCAAAACACAGTGTGGCGTTCAGCATCTCCACAGAAACCATCCCGCCGGCAGGATCTGCTATAGCTCACTTGCCTGTTGTCATCACACACTCAGCACCGGCCGCTCCCTTATACCTCATGGCTCACATCCCTGATACTCCTAACCCTCAACCCCAGAGGCTGTCATCCTAATTATACTATCATCACCCGCTGATCTGTTCACACTGTCTGTCCTCTACTGGAATATTCGCGGCATCCGCTCCCACATACCGGAGACTCGTCTCCTTATTTCGTGTTCTGAGCTTCAAGTTATGCTGCCTCCGAAAACACTTTCTTATTTACCCCCATATCCTGATTTCGAATTACGATTTGGTTTCCTCTTCTTGCCTTGTTTGTCCTCCAGAAAACAACCCATATGTTTCTCTAAACTTAAATTCTCACTCTACCGAACTCATTGTCTTTAAATTAAGACTCCCTGTTTCGCACTTACTGATTTAGTCTTCTTCCTCTAACAGATAAACCTGTTGACATAGGATAAACCAGAGGACTATAGGGTATTCAGAGGAATTAAGGGTTGATTGATTGATTCAGAGAGAAGGGGATTGAGGTGGAGGCAGAGCTATTTAGTAAACAACATTTCTACTGTCTTGCATACAGGACTGTCATTGAGTTGCCAAGCACTTTAAATTATTTCTTGGTTAAATGTTTCGTCGTAAGAGAGACATATACACCTAAAACAGGTACTCCAGTGAATGCTTACCTACAAGTAGATATTCCCTGAAGCCTCATTCTGCTTGACTTGCGTGTTTTCATGAAAGGACGATTTTTTAAAGATTGAGTTTTCAAATATTCAATTCTTTGGCCAATATTTTTCATCCACTGCAGACAAATAAAATGAAAACTACATTTTTTATTAAAAACTGTTTCAGTTGTTGTATTGAAGGGTAATTCTGATATGTCCCGAAAAGTACGGGGAAATTTTAAACGGTAAATGATAGATCATTCAGGCTCAAAGGGCAGAAGTATGAGAGCGCGAAAACAGGCTTGAGCGTGAGCTTATTAAAAAACTCCCCATTAGATCATTAACATAGATGATAAACATAAACATGATGTAGGAGGACCTTGCCTTACTCCTATAGTTTTGGCAATCAATGCTGTTCCTAAAGTGCGGTCACACGGACAATTTTTCTGGAAATATACCCCCGGGCAACGCAACGCGGCCCAAACTCGGATATAATTGCGATTCTACTGCGAGTTTTGAACACGAGCATGTTCGTGTTGGTGACAATATTCTTGCCAAATATTCTTGACAATATTCTTGCCAGAATATTGTCACTAAATTCCCCCACAAACGCATATTATTTGACATTTATTTTTAATGCA
The DNA here is from genome assembly GCA_016584305.1 of Chionoecetes opilio. Taxonomy (NCBI): domain Eukaryota; kingdom Metazoa; phylum Arthropoda; class Malacostraca; order Decapoda; family Majidae; genus Chionoecetes; species Chionoecetes opilio. Next base: position 2,916 of record JACEEZ010003103.1, read on the forward strand.
CGCTCTAATTCATATACAGAAGCTGAAATACATAGCTACAAAGGGGCAAGAACTGATTCAAGACGAATTGTGAAGCCCTGTACACTCTTGTACGTGTTTTTAAGCGATTTGAAGGATACAAAACCCCAAAGAAAAATTTAAATGATTTATGCTGGTATACATTTTCCTTGTTGACGGCCCTATTAATAACTACAAATTTTAGGGGATACCAACTTATTATTGATCATTTTGATGTTGAATGTTGAATGTTATATGTCTGACGCACTTGCCATACACAAGAATCCATTTCAATCATTCACCACCCTATTTGTGAACCAGTTTCTCCCCTATTTTTCCAAAGAAGTTCTCAGATACATCTTGAGAACCCAAAAATTGCCATTCAATTATTGCTACCTCTGAAAATCCGTGTGACCAAAATACGGCAAGGTGTTGCCTTTGCTGAATAATTGCAGCATAAATATTTGACGGAAAAGTTGCTCATGTGCCGCGGCTTAATATGCTGTTAGAAACCATTATACATGGCAACTATTGCCCTCAACTTTAAACTGCCCCGCAACCAAAGGGGTGGCTACTCGTGAGGTTTTTACATCAGAATTTTGAAAAACTTGGTCCATCTTGAATTTATTCTGTCCTCGCGCGCGCTTTGGAGCATGTTTTCGGACTTGACATGGTCCATATTCAAGGTTGCTCCAGAGGTGTTTTCGATATTCAAGTGCACCTTGAATAAAATGGCGTCTTCCTCCGCATCTTTACAAGTCTCCCACGACGACATTATCTCCCTCGAAATTGAAAGTACCGTTTAAGATTAGGACATTAAACAAAGAATGAAGTGTGTTAGGTGTGCAGGAGAACACATATGTAGATACCCGGGTAAACTTAGTGAAACATGAAATATCGGTACGCTATTAATCTGTGGCTTGGGGTCCTGTTCGATTTTTTAAATTTGTTCCATATGTGACTTGTTATGGAAGATGAGAGGGCTTAATAAGTTAAATGAAGTTAGTTAGGGTTCATAGATGAAGTACACTTAGGAAATACTGGCGTGAATATCACAAAGACACAAAATTAGAGCTCCATGTTTATTGTTTTTTGGGAGGCTCTCAGGCCACATGAAATTGTTTTGAAATTGATTTTTTAGGGGTGATGACGGCTTTAAATAAGGTGAATGAAGTGAGTTAGGTTCGTAAGGAAAAACAGACATTGTGAACACGATAACTGGAACTGTTCCCACCGTAGGCGAGTGTTCCAAATTTTTTTGGTATTTGGTTACTTTAAACCCAGTAAAGTAAGGGGTTGAAAGTACTCTTTTCCTATGTATTTTGATGCGTTAAGAATGATGATCGCACTAAAAGGGTCGTTGAAAATGCATCATATTGCAGTTATCTCGCCTTTTTCTCTGCTTTAGGTTTAGACTTCTCGCCAAGGGCCCAGTTAGGTTAGTGAACTAGCGGGGGGGTCCGGGCGCCCGCTCCCCCCGTTGTGTTTGGGTTTTAAATAACCAATGTCCATTACTGTATTAAACTGGTTTAAAATGTTGAGATTTTTCGAAAATAGGTAAGTCATTCCCGTAGACTTTATCATTATTTTATTTTTATATTTTTCCGGGCTTATGTTATTCCGTAGAGTTTTACCGATACATCTTACGTCATCCACAAAATATACTATCAGTACAAAACTACTATTGCCATTTTCCCCGCCCAAAAACCCGACCCCTTGGGTTCCCGACGGTCCCAGGTTTGTTTATGAGGGGGAGATAACTGAAAAATAAGGCATTTCCGACGTTTTTTAATGTGACCATCAGTCTTACACACCATAAATACATGGGAAAAGAGTAATTTTGACCTCATACTCAATTACTGGTTGAAAGTACAAATTTTAAACCCAAATTTTTCACGTCCGGCAATGTTTCCTATTTTGGGCCCGACAGTTCCAATTACTGATCTTGATATTACAGGACCCAATATTTACATGAAATCATCTTTTACCCGTGTTTCTGCATTTAGAGATTAAATACCATCAATAGCTTGCAATACTTTTGTAAGGTAAGGTTAGGTTGGTGACAAATGTCAAGGTTAGGTTAGTGAATGAAAGAATAGTTTATCCCCATTTGTATAAGACATAACACTTGAATACTTCTCGCCAAACAGGGAGTACGATGGGCGGCAGGATCGCAGACCAATCAGCTTTTTATCCGTAACAGGCCCAAAGGATCTCCTGGATCTCCATAGAGGAGATTTGCCTGTGACCCAATTCCTCTGAAGATGCCCCCCGGCCAAAACTAATTGGAATAAAGTACTTGTTTCTTAAGCCATGTTTCCCTTTATCCTCCGCTATGATTCCACTGCGACCAAGTGCCTCCCCAAGTTCATTTTACTTATTTTGTGTGCAGTCCTTCCCTAAGATGATTACTTCCCCGTCAGGAACTTGGGAATGGTAACTTATAAATGAACACTCTGATTATCATGGGAAGACCCTGGAAATCCTATCATTAATGTAAAAACTTATTTGAACTGTCACTGGCCATCAAAAGGCCTCATCATGTCTCGTCGCCATGGTTTATTAAAAATGGCAGAACTGCGCGGGGCGCTACCGCCGTCAACACAGACTGTACAGGCCTCACAGCTTACTTTTTTTTCTATTATTTTCGGTTTAGTATATTGTGCAATAGTTATTTACTTCCGGAAACCAAAAAAAATAACTTATTTTTTATATAATAATTGCTTTAGTTAACCCCTTTACTGCGGATATCAAAAATTCATAGGCCCACCCCCTGTGCGGCAGGTTTAATTAAAATATAAAATAATTATTGATCATATTTTTAAAGTGCCTAAATCAATAGGATGCCTCATTCCTACCAGAAATCTATGTTTCGTCTTGGTGGAGGCTACCAGCTAAGTGAAGAGTTACGTCAAAGTGCAGCAACAGGCCTGACCGTGCTGCCAGAAAGCACAATGAAACTACTTACTACTCTATAATACAGCTTATTTTGGTACATAAATGCTTCATTCATGTATTCATTCATTCTTCATACTTCTGTTTTATATCCATCAGAATATATTGAATATCTTGACTATTTAGCCTCGCCATTGAAGTAGAGGGCGCGCATCGTCAACACGTCGTACTGTACCGCTTGACCTTATTAGTCATACTAACTCACTCAAACAAAAAGAGTTCTATTATATCGCAACACTTGACACTGTTGCCATACAAGCCCATCACAACAAATATTTACCCATAGTATCATTGAGCGCGCAGTTTAAATCAGAAACCATATATGTACCAGCCGCAGTGAACCCTTAATAGCTAAGAGACCGTTTTGTACCAGCCGCAGTGAAGGGTTTTAAATTTTCGTTTAGTTTTGGTTAGGTTAGATTTAGGTTATATGTTAAGGTTTGGTTAGGTTATGTTAGGCTTAAGGTAGTTTTGGGTTAGGTTTTTGTTGAGGTATTTGGTTAAAAAAAACTAATTTGATGGTGCGCGATTGCCCGGGTGGTTGGCGCCGCCAACTTCTGCGGAATATTTCCCATTAAAATACCTCCATCAGAAAAAGTACTACTTTTATGCAAGGAAAACCTAGTCATATCTCAGAAAATGAACGCGCAGTCCTCGTCCATTTTACCATGCCGTGTGCTGCCATGGGAGTGTCTCACCGAAATACACCGAAATACATAACACATACGGTATATTTGGTATGTGTTTGGATGTATTTCGGTATTAAGAGTTAATACCGAAATACACCAAAATACGTTTTTGAAATATATGTACAGTATACTCCTTTATACATATTTTGATATTGAGACATGATACATACATAGAAATGCGTCTTTCTGTATCTTTTTATATATTTCGGTATTTTTCAGGTTATTTCGGTATGTTTCGTATTAAAGAGACCGCTGCCATGGGGAAGTCATTATCAGCTGGATGAGGCAAAAGGGTTTTTTACATATGGCGCCGGACAAAAGGCTTCCGCTGGGTGCCTCCCAGCTCCCAACTCAAGTTCAAGTTTTAGATCGTTTTCGACCGTACTCGCGACACACCAAGTTTGGACCAAAAATGATTTCTTCATACCCAAAATCACTTTCGTATGAGAAAACCCCGCGAGTAGCCCCCTATTTCCTGAAGCCTCATTCTGCTTGAACTTTCGTGTTTTCATGATAAAACGATTTTTAAAGATTGAGTTTTTAAAATATTCAATTCTTTTGCCAATATTTTCATCCACTGCAGACAAATAAAATATAACTACATTTTTTATTAAGAACTGTTTCAGTTGTTGTATTGAAGGGTAATTCTGATATGTCCCGAAAAAGTACAGGGAATTTACGGTAAATGATAGATCATTCAGGCTCAAGGGCAGAGGATATGAGAGTGCGAGAAACAGGCTTGAGCGTGAGCTTATTAAAAAACTCCACATTAAGAAGATGATGGAGAAACAGAAGGTAAAACTGATGAGATGGAAAAGAGGATGGATGAGAGGGATGAGGAGTTGGAAAGAAGAGAAACTGAGAGAATGAATGAGAACTTGGAGGGAAGGGAAGATAAGAAAGAAGGAGAAAAATGTCATGATGTTTAACGTAGAGGAAAGTGAGGAAGAGGATATAAAAGAAAGGAGTTAGATGATAAAGAGCTGTGTGAGTATGTGTTCAAGGAGGCGCTTGGTGTGGAAGGAGTGGAAGTGGTGAAGGTGAAATCGACTGGGAACGAAATCGCGAGGGAGAGAAAGACCTAGGGTTTTGCATGTCTGAGTGATTTTTATGTTAAGTGGGAAATCATAAAAAGAAGCAAGGAGCTGAGAAATGCTCGGAGGATAGTATAAGGAAGATCGGAATAGCAGTAGACAAGACTAAGCGAGAAAGAGAGGAAGATGCCTTACTAAAGGGAAAACTACAGGTGAAACGAAGAGAGGGTGGTAGGTGGATAATAAAGAAAGGTAAGATCGTCAGCGTAACGGAGGGAAGGGATGGAGAATGAGATGCAGTTCAGTTCAGTTCAGTTATTTGGTCGGGAGTCTGGCCTTTTTCAACGGCACTCCCTGACGTGTTTCTTCTTGCTGTCTGGTCTTTTTTAGTTTTCTTCTTTTATTCTATCTTATTAGTTTCTTTCTTTTTCTTTCTTCTTATTTTCTCTGGTCATCCAAAAACTATTGACTGTTCTTTTTGTTTCTTCCACATTCCCCTCTCCAAACAAATACTCCCCCACTATATCCTCTTCCTCCTCTAAGTAAGGTTGTTGTAGCCTCACACTTTTCTTTCTTTCATTACTGTAGGCTGTGAGATTACTATGCAGGAGTGAGGGAAAAGAAAGGGAAGGAGGAGAGAAGGGTAATAATAAAAATATTAAATGTACAAGGATTAACAAAAAGTAAAGATATAGAAGTAGAAGAACTTGCAAGTGATAACAGCATAGTATGTATAACTGAAACTCAGAAGAAAGTAAGGGATGTAAATTTTGGAAAGGAGTTTAGAGTTATAGATAGTATGAGAGAGGAAAAGGATAGGAAGGGTGGAGGGCTTATGATGATTTACAAGGAAAATATGGGAATAGAATTAGATAAGATAGAAACAAAATGTAAACATTTGTTACATGTAAAATGAAAAATAGAAGGATGGGAGGTTAAGATAGTTGTATTTACTTCAGCGTAAGTGATGCAGGGAGAAACAATGAAATGAAACAAGAGATAGAGAAGATAATACAGGAAACACCACAACCACTCATGATAACTGGGGACTTTAATGGCCATGTTGGTTTTAAAGGGGAAAAACAGTGTGTGAACATAAATGGTGAAATAGTCCTACATGGATGGAAAAACACGGCTTAATAATGCTAAAAGATGATGAAAAATGTAAGGGAGAGTACACATGGGTTAGAGAAGAACAAAAGAGTGTAATAGACTTTGCTTTGGTGACGGATACATTTTGTAAGAGATTCCACGGAATGATGATAGACGAGGAGAAAGAAAAATTTGACTTATCAGACCATAATTTGATAGAAATAGTAATAAAGGTAAAAGAAGAAAGTAAAGAGTACAAGGAAAAAGAGTGGATAGTGAAAGAATACTACAGGACAGATAGAAAATCATTCGAATGTTTTAGGAACAATTTAGAAGCACAAGTAGTAGGGAAGGAGAATGAAAGTTTAGAAAAGTTAGAGTGGAGAATTAAAGAAACAGCGAATAAGTATTAAAATGTACATATAGAAAAAAAGGAAGGAAAATGGTGAGGGAGAGGAAGCTATATATGGATGAATGATGAAATAAGGAAGGGGATAAAGGAAAGGAGAAGGCTAAATAGAATAGGAGAAATGCACAAAGTAAAGATGAGGAGGAGAAGGGGAAGGAAAGATATATACAACAGAAGATAAAGTGAAATACAAATAAGGAAGGAAATCTATAAACACGAAGAAAAATTAACAAGAAAATCAAGGAAAGTAAAGATGGAAGGAAAAGATGTGGGAATATATCAAAATATTGAAGGGAGAAAAGATAAAGGAAAGAGTGCACTAAGGTTATATGGGGGGGATGGCGTAGAGTTGGAAAGAGGAAAGGCAGAGGAGGAAGTCAAAGAATATTGGAGTAAAATATACAAGAAATATGAAAACCAGGCAATTAAGTTACAAAGAGTAGATGAAGTGGAAGAGATGGAAAGGGAATACACAGAGACGTGTAACATAGGAGTAAGAGACCCCATGGAATGGCGAGAAGAGTACAGGGATGATTTATATACTTGGAAGAGGAACAGATCAATGAAGACAAGGTGATGAAGTGTTTAAAGAAGATGAAGAACAAAAAAGCAGCGGGAACAGATGAAATAAAGCCACAATATTATAAGGAATTCTCAAAGAGTAAGACATTGATGACAGTGGTTAGAAAAAGGTATTAAAACAGTGTTAGAGACAGGAGATGTGCCAGGAGGATGGAGGGAGTCAAGGACAGTAATGATACCAAAGGTTAGCAAGCCAAAAGTTAGGGAATTAAGACCAATAGCACTAACTAATGTTGGATATAATTGATGATGGCTGTAATTAGAAATAGTCTGGAGGATCATATTAGGAAAAATGAAATAGGGAAAGACACACAGGCAGGATTCACAGGGGCAGTAAATAGAAATATTTATTCATATTAAGATATTGTATAGAGAGGTCATAATAAACCAAAAAAACCACTAGTAGTCATTTCAATAGACTTTGCAATGCTTATGACAGTATTAAGAGAGGAAAAATGATATATTATTAATGCAATATAAGATTAACCGTAAGGTTTTTTGAATTCATTGCAAAAGTATATATAGAGACAAGACCAAGGTAGAATTAGGACCAGGTAAAGAAGTAGAGATAATGTAACAAGTGGAATTAGGCAAGGGTGTACGGCTTCAACAACTCTGTTTAAATTAGTGACCTTCAGGATTATCCAGGAACTAGAAGAACTAGGCAAGGGGTTTAAGGACGAATTGTTTAGCATACCAGCACTTTTCTTTCAGACGACGGGATGTTACTAGCAAGTAGTATAGAGGGGGCAGAACAGGTAGTACATAGTTAGAGGAATAGGTAAGGAGTATGGATTGGAAATTAATAAAAATAAAGGTAACATCATTATTTTCAATGTAAAAGATAAGCCTGAAAAGTTGGGAAATATAAATGTTTTGAGATAGAATGAAATATTTAGAGATAACCATAAATGACAACAAGAATTGTATCAAATACAACAAGAAATGCTTAATAAGGCAAGAAAAATGCAAATATGACGTATAGTGTCATTGCAAAAAGTTTTCTCTAAAATTCTAATAGGAAAAACGTACTGGAAAAGTGTTGCATTAAACCCTCAATACTATATGGGTTAATGTGATAAATCTAACAAAGCAGGAATGGATAAATTACAGAGAATTGAAAATGGGGTGTACCGTCCAAATCTTTTGGGCACAGGCATACACACAGGGGGCAGCACTCCTAGGGGAAGTGGGAGCATTCAGTGTTAGGAATAGAATAAGGGAGGGACAGTGGAAGTACTTGAGGTATGTATTAGTAGACGGGAATGACCTAGTGAAAAGGATAGGAGAGGAGATGATTGAGAAAAGACAAAATAAATGGATGCAAGCTTTACTGAAAGATCTGAGGAAGAACTGGAGTCATGAACCAGGGTGTGAGGGGTGAGACAAAGGAGAGTATAAGGAAAAAATGAGAGAGCTGGACCAAGAGAATGGGTGAATGAAATGAAAGAAAAAACAAGTTTGAAAATATATAGAAAATGGAGAAAAAGAAGGGAGGCCAAAAAGAAGTGTACAGTAATGACCAAGCTTCAGAACTACTGTTTAGTGCAGGACAAACAACCTACAACTAAATGACAGAAGGAGGTTCTGGGGAGAAGAAATAACTTGTGATTTGTGTGGGGCAGAAAAGGAGGACTTAAAACATTTTCTGTTATGGTGCCCAGCCTACAGTAATGAAAGAAAGAAAAGTGTGAGGCTACAACAACCTTACATAGAGGAGGAAGAGGATATAGTGGGGGAGTATTTGTTTGGAGAGGGGAATGTGGAAGAAGCAAAAAGAACAATCAACAGTTTTTGAATGACCACAGAAAATAAGAAGAAAGAAAAAAAAAGAAACTAATAAGATAGAATAGGAGAAGAAAACTAATTAAAGACCCAGACAGCAAGAAGAAACACGTCAGGGAGTGCCGTTGAAAAAGGCCTGACTCCCGACCAACAACTGAACTGAACTTGGGTGCTTCCCACAAATACAGTTCCTTTTACCCACACATGTTTATGGAATAACCACAAATTTACCCACAAATATTTTTTTCCATATTCATGATAATAAGTATATACCCGTTGCAAGCCTTCAAGGTGGATTATATTCGAGTAATTTAAAAAAATATATATACATATGAATTCATTCCTCATCAACTTAATAAATTAATAAATTGATGTAACGCCACCACAATTATATAACATAACTAAATATTACTATACCATCACTTTATTGACTGGTAATCAGTTTTCATATTTCATGTAGACACAATTTTTCGGTGCAGTTCAGAAACATTACCCAAAAGGCAGGAGTGTTTAAAAAAAAACCCTAGTTGATTGAGTGTTACACGTACAATAGATAACACTCAAGTCGCCAGGACAACGTTTTTTTCGATGTACAGATGTCTGGTGGCGTTAATACTTACATTTCTACATCCATAATTTCAAAAAGTTTAAAGGGGGACTACTGGGGGGTTTTGTCTTTTTTATGTTTCATTTGTTCATTTAGGGGTTAAAAATGAAAAAAATTACCAAAATATCAACCGAGGGTCGCCTCCTAAACGCCAGCTAGTTTTTAAATTTTCTGAGTGTCCCCCCCGTCGTCGTCCCCAAAAAAAAAAACTAGTAGCGAATTTAAAAACCGATATACTTGCAATACAGAGCATAAAAACACGAACAGGGTACATACAGTCATGATAAAACTACTGTGTACCTTTAGGGCCTAAAAATAGTATGATGTAAATTTTAAATGTATGGCCCCGGGCACATTAGGCAGGTGACGATATAGTGTTTTACATAGGGAACTTGTAAAATTTATTAGCAGGTACACATTAACACCAATTTCTATATATTTGTTTGTAAATCAAACACGGGGGGGCCATGGCTCTTTAAACTTTACTTCATGTGGGGCCCTTGTCCCTGGAAGCATAACCATCTAAAACACACACATAGCCACTATAAAATTGCTTACGCATCATTTAAAAAACCAGAATACCCGAAATTTGTCACATGAAAAATGGGCCTTCTGTCTAGGGTTTGGTGCAAACTTGCTCAAGATGAAAAAGCAAAACTTGGCACAAATATCCGTCACACATTTTTAATATTTCGGGGGTAGACCAACGCAAACTTTTTTTTTCCTAGAACGGTTGTAAGAAACATATTTTCCCTAGAAACCCAGTATATAGATCCTTCAGACCAATTTTATAAAAAAATTGTAATGTTTTTTCAAATATCTGCAGCTTTGTTTTAATACTTACACCCCCCCTGGAGTAGATAAACATTGCAAAAACATAGCAACAGTTGGTAGACAACACTTTTCCTTGAAACCCATCACATTTGAAGTCTGAACCCAAATTTTGACTTAACATCACATGTATTTTAAATATTTTTAGAGAAAATTTTGAAAAAAAGATAATGCATGCTCCATTTTTTCAAATTGAACCATGCTTTTTTTTATTGCATTTTCTTACTTATTACTTCTTATTATTTTTACATGCTTTGTTTAGAAACCACACCGGAACAAGTAGTACTTTCAACAAAAAAGCACAAAAGTCAAAGAAGCAGGCGAGAAGTCAATCTTCTCAAAAGTGAATCATTCTGTTGCAAGGTTGTATTTTTGCATGCCAACAAGAGACTGATGGGACAATTTTTCAGCCACAAAAATCACCTTTTCCGCCATCGCTATCTTCCTAGGACTATTAGTCTTGGAAAAAAGTCGGACCCAGGGCTTTTTTTTGAACAACATGTAAAGCCCCCTGTGAATCAAGGCCAATAGGGAATATATCTGGAGGGGTGCGTACTCGGAACTTCTTAGCCCGGGGGGGGTGCAAAAAATTTGGCGACTACCCCAAAATGTGTTTTCCCCCCCCAAAATCAAAAAGAGAGCAAAATCGGGCTCAAGAGAGATATGTCGGATCAATACTTTACCAACATTTTTAAAGGCCAGCCAGAGAAAAGCTGCTATGGGTTCTAGTCAACGTAGGCGGTTGGGGTGTCCAGCCCGTCCCAAAGAACTGGCAGCAATTCTTCGCTTGAATAGAACAAGATAGAATTTTTAAAAATTCTGAATGATGAGTTGATGCGATGCTCAGCAAGAATCCCATTTTTCCGATGGTTTAAATGTACTCTGTGTGCCTGCACGGGCCCAAAACCAGCTTTGCTCCCTGCAACCATGAGGGAAACAGATTCCAGGATCATGGGGAATGTTGCGACGCTGTTAGCAAGGCTTTCATAAGATCCTCGTTTGGACAGTAGTCGATGTAGTTGTGCTAGCATAGCGACTGTGCAGCGTTAGGAAAATTAGAAAAATGGGTTGATTCGGGAAGGCAAAAAATTTTTTCTACATCCCAGCCATGAGATATGTGCTTCCCTCGGCCCCATAATCTTTGGGACTTCCGATGTTCCCCGCTTTCAAGGGGGCCCATAAAAGGTGTCGAGTTTGCCCAAGTTGGAAAAAAGACTGCATGGAAAATGTGGGAGACACATGATAACTACGAAACCTTTTATGAGGCTAGTGACCAACAAATCCTGAAAAGGGTGAGGCTTTCTGAGTACTTCACCATCCTTTCTATGAAGGACGCGAAGTACTCCATCAAAGAAGTCGAAAACTTTATTTACCGCAAAGGGGGGTAAGTACCCTTCCTCCCACCAAGGCTGCCTTACGAAAATCAAGAGGGCGGCATTGCAAGTGGGCACTATTGGGGGGCTACTACTCTGCCCTATCGCCAGTTGCCCCCCCTGCGAGTGGGGATGGATTGCCCAGAACGTGGGGGCCCCTGTGGACAAAACCTTCCTGAACCGGCATCCTGCCAAATTTCTGAAGTGTCGTTGTGGACAGGTGTAGAACTGCAAATGTGTACGAGCGCCTTGAAATGTATGTTTACTGAATGCCCGGGAATTGGATAATGCTGAAACTATGGGGAAAGACTTGAAACTGTTTTTGGGGAGATCTACTTGTTGAAAAAACGTGTGGGCAGTGTAAGGGGGGAAACACATCAAAAAAAGAAAATTAAAAAACAAATGCAGTTTTTTATCTTTTGACACCCACGTGGCTTTAAACTGTCTTCCCATAGTTTTTTATGTTTAAAAAACATAGACCATCCTTTTTGGGGTAGATTAAATAGACATAAAAACTTGTTGTAGGGTAAATATGTTTTCCCAGCAACCCTTTCTAAAAACGGGGGTTTCCGTTGGCTCCACCTTTTAAAAAATTCATTTTGGGCTGAGGAAAAAGTGTCCAAATTTTATGCTTTAATCATTAACCACAGTTCTAGCTGTATTTTGCACCAAACGCCCAGACTATTCGTATTATATCTGACAAGAAAACTCGTCACCTCGCAAGATCTCTTCCTCATTTTCTTCTGCACATGACAAGATCTGATTTGTAATGAAAATTAAACGAACCGTAAAATTTTTTTTATGTTTTCAAAATATACTTTTTTGCAAACTTGAGTAAATATTTTCATTTATACACTTTTTTTTTTTATTAATCAATTATCCCTCTCTATCCTTAACAAATTTAATACATATATCCATCATCTGTCAAACTTAATTATTGCCCGTGTACACACACACACAATATATTATATATAATATTATATTTTTTATAATATAATTAATTATATAATTTTTTTTTTTTTTTTTTTTTTTTTCCCCATGTTATGCCTTATAGCCCTGTAGGCAGGGGTAAACCCAGGGCTGGGTTTGGGTAGGCTCTGGAGGTACACTTGGGGCTGTGATGGTTGGTTGGCCCTCGCCCCGTGGTGGCGCGGCAGGTTTTCGAAAGGTGCGGTCAAAACGGACAATTTTTCTGGCAATATTACCCCCCGGCAACGAAAACGCGGGCCCAAACTCGGTAAAATTGCGAGTTCTAATGATAAACCAACGTGTCGGTCTTTCGGCAAAAACATATTGTTTGAAATATCGTTCCACCAATGCATATTATTTGCCCTTTTTTTTAATGCACCTCTAATTCAATATACAGAAGTTTAAATACATAGCTACAAAGTGGCAAACCCGATTAAAAACTAATTGTGAACCCCCTGTACACTCTTGTAGGGGTTTTTTTTAAAGCATTTGAAGGATACAAAAAACCAAAAAAAATTTTAAATGATTTTATGGCGGGTTAAAACCTTTTTTCCTTTGTTGAGGGGCAAATTAAAAACAAAAAATTTAGGGGATCCCCAACTTATTTTGATCACTTTGATTTTTGATTTAAATTTTTTTATTTTCTGACGCATTTTGCCAAAAACAAAAATCCCTTTAATCATTCACCCCCCTATTTGTAAACCCAGTTTTTCTCCCTTTTTTTTCCAAAGACCCCTTCTTAGATCATCTTGAGAACCCAAAATTGCCTTTCCCAATTTTTTCTCCCCTCTGAAAGCCGTTTTGACCAAAAAAACGGCAAGGTGTTCCCCTTTGCTAAATAATTGCAGCCTAATTTTTACGGAAAATTTTGCTCATGTGACCGGGGGTTTTTAATAGTGCCCGCCTGTGATTAAAAGGGGCCCTCATGCCCCCCCCCCGGGTTTTCCTCCGAGCCCTGCAATCGAAGGTAGATTTTAAAGGGGCAGGGCATGTGGGTGTTTTTTGGGCCACTCGACGGTGCAGAATATATATATTATATATATATATATTAAAATATATATAATATATAATATATATAAAATATAAATATTTTATATTAAATATTAATTTTGTTTTTGCGTGTATGCAGGGAAAATTGTTTACGTAGGCACTGAGGAACGTTACGAGTGAAACTTTCCAATCGGAGAGAGAGAGAGAGAGGAAGAGAGAGAGAGAGAGAGAGAGAAGAGAGAGGAAGAGAGAGAGAGAGAAAAAGAGAGAGAGAAATTTGAGATGATAGGAAAGGGGGAAAGGGAAGAAAAAAAACAGTGCAGTCAGGGGGTTTTGAGTGGTTTTTTCCCCATAAAGGTAAAAAAACTCGGCAGCCTAGTACTTTACAAAAGGCTGATACAAAGTAAAAGCGCTTTATGTCGATTTCCATTATTTTTTTATAACAAGACTACTATAGTTTTCACATTTTGGATTTATATTCCTTCTGAACAATCATGTCAGGCTGAAAATTGACAATAAAAGCTAAACTTTTTCGTGGGGGAATAGATTCAATTAGATTGGGAAAATAGAGCCCCCTTGGTACCCCCGTTCCTCGCGCCCTTTGTATATGAAAAATTATGCATCCTGCCCAAGGGCCTAACAATTTTTGAAGTGACAAATGGTTTTTAACCCCTATATTACCGACATTATTTTTTCCAAATCTGAGAAAAAGTTTTTTTTATTTGGGTGTCTTAAAACAACTTTAAATTTAAACTTCCCCCTTTTTTTTAAACTTTTAAAAACTATGTTTACATTTAAATATTTCCTCTTTAAAAATTTCATAGCTAAATAATTTTTTCTGCCTAGCGGCATTTTAATGCGTAAAAATTTCTGTAAATCAAGTCTCCGGGCTTCGAAGAAAAATGATGAATTCCTAAAGGGACCCCGGGGCAACCCCCCAACAGCTTTATAAAGGGACCTGGTGCGAACCCCCCAACAGCTATAAAGGAATTTTTCATCCTAGTCCCTGGTTTCCTGTATCTTTTTTTTAAAGGGCAGATTAAAGCAAAGCTGTACAAGTGAACAGGTTTTAAAGGGATTGGGGGGGCAAAGAGGAAGGGTTTTCTTTTGCCATGTACCATCATAGTCCCCAAAGCTTACGATTTTCAGCTCCCATTTTCCTCTTCCTTCAACTTTAAATTTAAAATTCTTGGGTAAGAAAAAATTTCCCTTTTTGTACTGGCTGGGGCAAACCTACTCTGGGAGTCCTGAAAAAGAAGGCCAAAAGACCTTTCCAAAAGAGGGATACTCTTTGTGGCATTTTTATTTGATGCAATGAGTATCAAAGAGTTCTCCATTTTGACAAGGCCCCTGACTCTCTTATTGGAAGGGAGGATTTTTAAGAACATGGGGAAGTCCCCAAATTGGCAAACCCTGCACTTGTTTTCATGGGGTTTAAAGGGGGTTTTAAAAAAAATGGAAAAATGGTTTTTTGGATATTTTTTTTTACTCGGGGGGATTAACACAGTCCAAAATAATTAGTTATATGAGACCTCATAAAGAAAGTTTTAAGAAATGGGGGTGAAGTAATTTTCACAGTTTGTGACCAAGAAGGTGTTCACCGGGTTTCCTGTTTCAGCTCTTGGCATGACGCCCGAAAACCCTTTTTTTAAAGTCAATGGTGGAAGGTACATTTCTTTGTTTTATGCTTCCCCCCCTTTTGAAAAAACCTTTAAACCGGTTCCCATCAGGGCCCCCTTGTCGGCCGTCTTAACCCAAAAACCCCTCAACAAAGACGTCCCATCACAACCCCCTTGAGCGGGTTTTGATGGGAATCGGGACCGCTTTCCCCCCCCGCCCCGGCGGGTCAGAGAGATGACTTCAATTTTAAATTTTTTGCGGCATACGGCCGTACAATATTCGGAAAATGATATTTAAAAATACCTAATCGAATCATACCTTATCATTGTAACAATGCTTTTAATTTTAAATTGTAAATTTTTTTTTTTACTGTTCATGTGAAATGATGAGGGATTTCGAGTTAAATGAGAGGCGGCGTCACCAGCGCTATCCCCCCGATTCGCCCGCGAAAACTGGATGATAAACAAACCCACCACAGCAGGCAGTGAGATGCAGTCGCAACCACTCTTCACTGTCTTCAGTCCAGCAGCAGTCTACAGGCCATCCGGTCACCTTCAGGTAGCAGGTATGGTAAAGACTTTGTCCCATCATTGAAATCTGTTATTAATACTGTATTCCTTTTTCCTCCTGTGAAAGGAGGAAAATCTTTTGTCCATCCCAGGCAAAAAATAACCAGTGCAGCATATTCATTGATGTTAAAAAATGCAGTTTCAACCGATACTCCCTTCAGACCAATACTCCTCCTGACCTATCTGGGCCCACCTGCTAGTTGAATAACCTAACCCAGGCATTGATTATGTAACTAGTTGGCGTAAAAAAGGGGGGAAAACCCACTCTTGGGGGCACAGGTAATATGGGTAGGAACTCGGGGGGGCCACAGGTATATATGTGGAGGGCTGCACCATAGTTTTTCATATATGATATATAAAATATATATATATATATATTTTTAAAATAAAATATATATATATATATAACAAATATATATATATATATATATATATATAAAAATATATATTATTTTATAATTTTATATATATATATATAATAACAACAATATAATATATATATAATATATATAATATATATTATATTAGAATTATATATAATATAATATATTATATATTAAAACATAATATATATATATATATATTAAACATTTTATATATATATATAATTTTATATATATATAAAATATATATATATAATATATATATATATATATATATATATATTATATATATATATATATATAAAATATATATATATTATGATAAAATATATATATAATATATATATATATATAATATTTTATATATATTTTATTATATAAAATATATATATATATATATATATATATATATAATATATTATATTTTATATATATATTTTTGATGCATTGGTAATATTGACGAGGACTTCGCGTCGTTTTCCGTTCCAAACATACAAGTCGCATTTTAATTTTTTTTCGAATAACTTACACAACATGAATTTAATATCCAAATTGGGTTTATTATATCTAATATAACCCAGAAACCATTTTAATTAAATTCCCAATTTAAGATTATTATAGATGTCAACAAAATCTAGATCATTTAGATGGACAGAAGCATATGCATTGTACATATTTGGCTGGGGAATGTCAGCAAAACAAATTATGTTGAACATGTACATGTAAAAAGAACATTGCCCCCTTTTATAAAAATCTTCTTTCCCTTTAAATTTTATTACGAAATTTTCCCTAAAAACCAAAATTAAAAAATTTTTTA
>JACEEZ010003104.1:0-51086 GCA_016584305.1 Chionoecetes opilio
CCCCAAAAAACTATCTTTCATTTACGGGGACACAGACTCTGCGGCTATTTGCGTCTCTAACTTTCAGGATATTAGTGAATTCTATTCTCTAATTTAATAAGGGGTTATGGTTTCAGTAATTTCCTGTAGACCATCCGTTACATGACACATCCAAAAAAGGGGCTGACGGGTTACGTTAAGTCAGAAGGGGGGGGGGCAAAACACATTAATGAAATGCTGTGTCTAAAACCCAAAATGTACTCTGTCAAACTAGCCGGTGACCCCACCTGCATGGATGGCACGGGTGGTGGTGGTGAAATTAGGGAAGGGCTAAAGGCTTTCCCTTTCAGAATGCGCTCAGCCCACTACACCCATGAGAAATACAGGCAGGTACTGCAAGGATTCCAGAAAGATCCCCACTGAAGTGACTAGTATACGTAACATTCAAGGTCAGATGTGCCCACAGTTATTAAGAAGACAGGTTTCACGCTTGTGATAATAAAAGAGTTCATTTGCCTCTCTGATCAACCACTTCCCAGCAATCCTTCCGGAATATTCACTAGAGGTTATGGACATCCGATCTTCCTCAGCGTCAGCGAATGCAGCGACCAATAACTACTACTACTACTACTACTACTACTACTAGTAGTAGTAGTAGTAGTATAAATAATAATAATAATAAAAATAATAAGTCACACGCCATAGTGAGTGTGATTTATGGAGGAAACGGCGTTGGAAATATGGAGTACAGAATGAAAGAGAAGGTAAATGTATGAGACCACAACAACAACAACAACAACAAGAAAGGGGGGGCGGAGTATTGCCCTCGTCACCGCCGCCGCCGCCCCACCGCCGCCGCCGCAGCCGCCCCCACCGCCGCCGCCGCCGCCGCCGCCGCGGTCGTGGCATTGCCCTCGCCGCGGTCGTTGCCATCGCCACCGCCGCCGTTGGCATTGCCCTCGCCGCCGCCGCCGTTGGCATTGCCTCGTCGCCGCTGCCGCGGGGGTTCACGATGAAACGGGACAACCGGCCCCAAACCAGCACGATGGGCAGAGGCAGCCTTGGCCCGTGCTGCCTCCGTCTTTTCTGTTTTTCCTCCTTCTCCTCCTCCCCGACTGGCTTGGAGATTTCTCCCCCTCCTTTACTGGATTCCCGACGAGGGAGCGAGTACTAGCGGTAGTAGTAGTAGGTAGGTAGGTAGTAGCACCTTTTTTTTTTTTTTCATGGGTTTAAAAGCCGAAGGCTAATGTTTAAACAGCGGCAGTTATCATCCTCACCATGGCGAGTGCAGAGGAAGAATATATACTGTACCTGAGTAGTTTAGGGTGCAGAGACCTGTATCCAGAAAACGTTCCCGGGTGTTTCAAAAATGACATCATTCCGCTTACCTTCAATCCCAACCGAGAGTATGAAGTTGCCTTGCATGGTATTTTTATACCTAGAGAAGTATATACTCTCCACAAAGACGATGCTGAGGCTGTCGTAGAAGTCTATGTGGAAAAAAAAAAAAAAAAAAATAATATAACTGACGGCGGCGGCGGCGAGGGTGACGCGGTAAAAAAGACCATTGCGATACTCACTCCGACCCCCTAGAAATATCACTAGTAAGAAATAAGTGCCATGTGGAGGAACTTAAACACATACTGGCTGGCTATATTAAAAGCCGTATTTGGCTTTTCAAATTACAAAACTTATTTTAATGAAGCACGTGGGGTACAAACAACTACATATTAACAGCTACAACAAAATTACGTCTGTTATCACAAACGTTCAAAGAGGGGTGTAATGCTGTGAATTATTGCAGAATAAGTTTATTATTCAAACCTCGACTAGCCGCCATACAAAATGACAGAGTATTATCCACTCATCTCCGTGAAGGGTCGCATGAGCGACAGACAGTTTTTTGACCCCAACACGTGTTTAGTGCCAGCCATTAACGCCACGAGTTTTAAGGGTAATGGCATAGCCAAAGACCTGGGTGAGATTTACCCCTATGCTAATCTCTTTGATGAGCGGAAACAACTTTTTAATTTAAACAGAGTCATTTGGTCTGACAGAGCATGTGTTGGTTCACTGGTGGTTAGAGAACCACCCCCGAGCTCAAATTACCCCCACATTGTGGGTCTCGTGACACAATTTGGACAGGGAGATTCTGTGGAATACAATCCCGTGGCGAAATATTTCGTAGACCACAGTAGAGACGTGCATTATGTCAATGGACTGATGTCAGATACAAAGCAGAACAGACGAGAAACGTTTCAAAAGTGTTTGCAACATCTGGCGGATTATGTCCTGCAGAATAAGACCATTAGAAAAGTTGTTTTTCCCAATGGTATAGGAAGAAGGGGTAAAGTGGATCACGAGTGGAAAACATACTATTTGGGTGAGCTGAAAGATTTGGCGCGTCGGTTAGACTTGAATAATACAGCCGTCGTAATATTGGAGCAGGAGTTGCCTTGGGAAAGGAATGCTGCTGCTGCATCATTCCCTTGGGAAGAGAATGCTACCGGTACTGCTACTGCATCAGTTGATCTCGTGGGCACGGGAGCCACATCTAGGTTGTAACTCTACCTAACTACTATAAAAATATTATTTCAATAGAATACAAGTGCAGTTGACATCATGCATTCATCAACGAGAGTGGTGTTTCTTCCTCCCTCGGAAAAGGAGTTTTCGAGTTTGTTGGGTGAAATTCCTCAATCAACAGGGAGTGGGCTAGACAGCATCAAAACCGCCAAATTCGCCACTCCCACTAGACTACATCAGCGCGGGGTTTTTTTTTTTAGTTCTCTCGCCAATATAGCAAAAACTGCCGCGCCATTTTTGTTTCGAACCCTCGCCCCTAGTGCGATGAAATTTACACAGGATGTTATGCAAGATGTGAGCAGTGGTTCAAAGGGGTCTGAGAGGTGCTTTAAAAAAGAGAGGAATCTAGGCTTGAAGGGGTTGGTAGTAGATTAATGAAAGGGGGCAAAAGGCGAAGCCAAAGATTCAACATCGAAGAAAATGAAGAAGAAGAAGAAAATTAATAATAAGAAGAAGAGAAGAAAATCAAGGGGTGTAATAAAAGAATCATGGATGTCTTCAATGTGATGTAGTGTGCGCCACGCGCTGTGTGTGTGTGTGTGTGCCGCACCACCAAAAAGGTGTTACATTTCTCTCGCGCGGGAGTTACAGCATCACCGCGAAGCGTTACACACATGGCTGCCCCCGCCACCGCCCCAACTGTTCCTGTTTCCGAATACGCCGCCAGTATTGTTAGCGAATTTCCAAGAATATATAGACAACGAGTAGTGGAAAGTTCTATTGCTTCTAAAACCCTCGTAGATATTCTACCTGTAAATTTGAATAGTCATGCCAGGTTACAAGATAAGTACTTAGAATTTCGTTTACCGGGTGTAAGAGGGTCTTTTATTGATCTTTCCAAACTGGTTCTTGAGTTAAAAACTGAGTCTCACACAAGCTGATGGACAAACAAAGCTCGAAGAGGCAGTCAACGCGACATATGGTTAATGGAACTGCCAATACCATGTTAAATCCATTCAGGTGTATATTGGCGATCAAATGTGGAGACTAACCCATACTTTAATTATTGGTCGTACGTAAAGATGATAACAAGCCTATCACCGGTAAAAATCAAGTCGCTGGGAGAGGTGGGAAATCTCGTAAAGATGACAAGAGAAGTAATGGGGGAGTTACAATCGACACTTTTGATGCTGGGTATTTACTAATCTCTCTAACGAGGCCAAGAAAAAACTTAAAAACATCAAACAGCACGGTCTTCATCTCACATTTCCCATAATGTCAGATGTTGCTTCGTGTGATCAGTACTTGTGCGATGACATACCAGTGAGATTAGACTAGAAGTAGCCAACGAGGCTGGTATGTCAACACAGACGGGGATGGTAGTGGGGTTCGGTCGCACATCGACTTTGCTAAGCTTTGGGTAACAAGACTCCAGCCTTATCCTTCCGCCCTTATGTCGCTTAATAATCAACTCGAGGGGGTATGAACACCAAGACGCTTTTTAACAAAACACTGTATAAGACTCTCGTTTTAGGAAAAACAACAAACCAGTCTCATTTCAGATTTACCCTGGGGAAATGTCATTCCTGAACGCTTATATGTGGTCATGGTTGATATGAATGCTTTTGCTGGTGCCTATAATAGGAACGGATTGTATTTCTCCAGTAATAATTTATCTGAGATAACAGTCTCCGTTAATGGATTGAGTGTGTATAAGAACTCAGTCAGCTTTCCCCACGAATGCTCCCAAGCCTATTTCAATACTTTAGATAGTTTAGGGATAGAAAATGACACCTTGCTAGAATTTGATAGTTTTAAGAACGGAAGAACAATCTTAGTCTACAGTCTATTACCAGAAGACCTACCGGCACAGTGCCGCTTGAACAAAGTGGTAACCTCCGAATCAGTTTTCAACTCAAGGCAGGGCTAGATCACAATCTCGTATTCCTTGTATTCGGGGACTCGAAAGGTGTGATCTCTATAAACGCCGAAAGGAATGTAGTTTGCGACACTAGAGCTTAAAAAATATATAAAAAAATGAACAAACAACAAATATTGGCGGGCCTTAGAGACACACTAAATTTTAACACCCTACATTTCCTTGGTTGTTTATCAGCAGATCAAGTAGCTAAATTAGATTTTAAATATATAAGGATGGAAAACCTATTGTATTCATTGCTAATGTTTTGAGTACAGACCAATTAAGAATCATGGGACATTGGGTTGCTTTTTATATCACCGGAAAAGTTTTTTTTTTTTGACTCATATGCTTTAAACCCAAGACTGTATTCTAAGTATTTCTTATATTTTTTCAAAAAATATAAGGAATTTAACATTTTACAACTAAAAATGAGGTTGCAATCAGATAAATCATTAGTGTGTCGGTGCTTATTGTATGCAGTTTCTGTATTTATGTAATCATCTAGGGCTAATTATGACATGTCAGTTAGCCTGAGCTTGTATTTCCCCTCCGTTTCCCCGGGCTGGGGAATTCCCCTTGTGGCTGAAAAGCTCACAAGCTCCAGGGTTACGGTGGCCGTCTGGTTCAGATGAGAATCAGGTACGCGCCTCGAAAACACATAACTAGCGCGTTTCCCCTTTTCCACTCCACTGAACGTCTGAGACGAACGGACTTCTATTAGTCTTCAAGGGACACCATAGCCTGTTGCTCCACCATGAGTGTGTAATCATAGTGGTACAAACCAGCGTCCGGAGTTTCGCCCAAGTTGGATACCGTTAGTCCGCGGAACAGGGTGGTTGGTAGTGCAACACCCCCCCCCAACGTGTGCTCCAGACTTCACGGAACCTGTTTCCGGAGTCGCACCTCGCAGCATTTGTGGCCATGGGCATTGCCCAGGGTGCCCTCCCCAGACAAAGACACCGTATAGGTCCATCATGATCCGCTCGGCAGATTGGCCCTAAAAGATGCCTGGCCGCAATGGCCAAGCACTTCTACTCTGCAAAAGACCAGACCCAGATCTGGTTTATTCTCTACAGGCGGGCTGCTATCCCACTCTTAGTCAAGGCAAGGCAAAGCGAATAAGTCTCTTTACCTTGGTTCTGAAACCTCACCGGGATACCCAGAGGGACACACGCAACAAGAACAGTCTTATGTGCAAATAGTTAAAGTCTATGCGAAGACTCTACACTTGGCCTTGGCCTTGCACATAAGACTGTTCTTGTTGCGTGTGTCCCTCTGGGTAGTCCCGGTGAGGTTTCAGAACCAAGGTAAAGAGACTTATTCGCTTTGCCTTGCCTTGACTAAGAGTGGGATAGCAGCCCGCCTGTAGAGAATAAACCAGATCTGGGTCTGGTCTTTTGCAGAGTAGAAGTGCTTGGCCATTGCGGCCAGGCATCTTTTAGGGCCAATCTGCCGAGCGGATCATGATGGACCTATACGGTGTCTTTGTCTGGGGAGGGCACCCTGGGCAATGCCCATGGCCACAAATGCTGCGAGGTGCGACTCCGGAACAGGTTCCGTGAAGTCTGGAGCACACGTTGGGGGGGGGTGTTGCACTACCAACCACCCTGTTCCGCGGACTAACGGTATCCAACTTGGGCGAAACTCCGGACGCTGGGTTGTACCACTATGATTACACACTCATGGTGGAGCAACAGGCTATGGTGTCCCTTGAAGACTAAGTAGAAGTCCGTTCGTCTCAGACGTTCAGTGGAGTGGAAAAGGGAACGCGCTAGTTATGTGTTTTCGAGGCGCGTACCCTGATTCTCATCTGAACCAGACGGCCACCGTAACCCTGGAGCTTGTGAGCTTTTCAGCCACAAGGGGAATTCCCCAGCCGGGGAAACGGAGGGGAAATACAAGCTCAGGCTAACTGACATGTCATAATTAGCCCTAGATGATTACATAAATACAGAAACTGCATACAATAAGCACCGCACACTAATGATTTATCTGATTGCAACCTCATTTTTAGTTGTAAAATGTTAAATTCCTTATATTTTTTGAAAAAATATAAGAAATACTTAGAATACAGTCTTGGGTTTAAAGCATATGAGTCAAAAAAAAAAAAACTTTTCCCGGTGATATAAAAAGCAACCCAATGTCCCATGATTCTTAATTGGTCTGTACTCAAAACATTAGCAATGAATACAATAGGTTTTCCATCCTTATATATTTAAAATCTAATTTAGCTACTTGATCTGCTGATAAACAACCAAGGAAATGTAGGGTGTTAAAATTTAGTGTGTCTCTAAGGCCCGCCAATATTTGTTGTTTGTTCATTTTTTTATATATTTTTTTAAGCTCTAGTGTCGCAAACTACATTCCTTTCGGCGTTTATAGAGATCACACCTTTCGAGTCCCCGAATACAAGGAATACGAGATTGTGATCTAGCCCTTGCTTGAGTTGAAAACTGATTCGGAGGTTACCACTTTGTTCAAGCGGCACTGTGCCCGGTAGGTCTTCTGGTAATAGACTGTAGACTAAGATTTTTCTTCCGTTCTTAAAACTATCAAATTCTAGCAAGGTGTCATTTTCTATCCTAAACTATCTAAAGTATTGAAATAGGCTTGGGAGCATTCGTGGGGAAAGCTGACTGAGTTCTTATACACACTCAATCCATTAACGGAGACTGTTATCTCAGATAAATTATTACTGGAGAAATACAATCCGTTCCTATTATAGGCACCAGCAAAAGCATTCATATCAACCATGACCACATATAAGCGTTCAGGAATGACATTTCCCCAGGGTAAATCTGAAATGAGACTGGTTTGTTGTTTTCCTAAAACGGGGAGTCTTATACAGTGTTTTGTTAAAAAGCGTCTTGGTGTTCATCCCCCCTCGAGTTGATTATTAAGCGACATAAGGGCGGAAGGATAAGGCTGGAGTCTTGTTACCCAAAGCTTAGCAAAGTCGATGTGCGACCGAACCCCACTACCACCCCCGTCTGTGTTGACATACCAAGCCTCGTTGGCTACTTCTAGTCTAATCCTCACTGGTATTGTCATCGCACAAGTACTGACCCACACGAAGCAACATCTGACATTATGGGAAATGTGAGATGAAGACCGTGCTGTTGATGTTTTAAGTTTTTTCTGGCCTCGTTAGAGAGATTAGTAAAATACCCAGCATCAAAAGTGTCGATTGTAACTCCCCCATTACTTCTCTTGTCATCTTTTACGAGATTTCCCACCTCTCCCAGCGACTTGATTTTTACCGGTGATAGGCTTGTTATCATCTTTACGTACGACCAATAATTAAAGTATGGGTTAGTCTCCACCATTTGATCGCCAATATACACCTGAATGGATTTTTAAAAATGGTATTGGCAGTTCCATTAAACATATGTCGCGTTGACTGCCTCTTCGAGCTTTGTTTGTCCATCAGCTTGTGTGAGACTCAGTTTTAACTCAAGAAACCAGTTTGGGAAAAATCAATAAAAGACCCTCTTACACCCGGTAAACGAAATTCTAAGTACTTATCTTGTAACCTGGCATGACTATTCAAATTTACAGGTAGAATATCTACGAGGGTTTTAGAAGCAATAGAACTTTCCACTAGTCGTTGTCTATATATTCTTGGAAATTCGCTAACAATACTGGCGGCGTATTCGGAAACAGGAACAGTTGGGGCGGCGGAGGGGGCAGCCATGGTGTGTAACGCTTCGCGGTGATGCTGTAACTCCCGCGCGAGAGAAATGTACCACCTTTTTGGTGGTGGCGGCACACACACACACACACACGCGTGCGCACACTACATCACATTGAAGACATCCATGATTCTTTTATTACACCCTTGATTTTCTTCTTCTTATTATTATTATTAATTTTCTTCTTCTTCTTCATTTTCTTCGATGTTGATCTTTGGCTTCGCCTTTTGCCCCCTTTCATTAATCTACTACCAACCCCCTTCAAAGCCTCGATTCCTCTCTTTTTTTAAAGCACCTCTCAGACCCCTTTGACCACTGCTCACATCTTGCATAACATCCTGTGTAAATTTCATCGCACTAGGGGCGAGGGTTCGAAACAAAAATGGCGCGGCAGTTTTTGCTATATTGGCGAGAGAACTAAAAAAAAAAAAACCCGCGCTGATGTAGTCTAGTGGGAGTGGCGAATTTGGCGGTTTTGATGCTGTCTAGCCCACTCCCTGTTGATTGAGGAATTTCACCCAACAAACTCGAAAACTCCTTTTCCGAAGGAGGAAGAAACACCACTCTCGTTGATGAATGCATGATGTCAACTGCACTTGTATTCTATTGAAATAATATTTTTATAGTAGTTAGGTAGAGTTACAACCTAGATGTGGCTCCCGTGCCCACGAGATCAACTGATGCAGTAGCAGTACCGGTAGCATTCTCTTCCCAAGGGAATGATGCAGCAGCAGCAGCATTCCTTTCCCAAGGCAACTCCTGCTCCAATATTACGACGGCTGTATTATTCAAGTCTAACCGACGCGCCAAATCTTTCAGCTCACCCAAATAGTATGTTTTCCACTCGTGATCCACTTTACCCCTTCTTCCTATACCATTGGGAAAAACAACTTTTCTAATGGTCTTATTCTGCAGGACATAATCCGCCAGACGTTGCAAACACTTTTGAAACGTTTCTCGTCTGTTCTGCTTTGTATCTGACATCAGTCCATTGACATAATGCACGTCTCTACTGTGGTCTACGAAATATTTCGCCACGGGATTGTATTCCACAGAATCTCCCTGTCCAAATTGTGTCACGAGACCCACAATGTGGGGGTAATTTGAGCTCGGGGGTGGTTCTCTAACCACCAGTGAACCAACACATGCTCTGTCAGACCAAATGACTCTGTTTAAATTAAAAAGTTGTTTCCGCTCATCAAAGAGATTAGCATAGGGATAAATCTCATCCAGGTCTTTGGCTATGCCATTACCCTTAAAACTCGTGGCGTTAATGGCGCCACTAAACACGTGTTGGGGTCAAAAAAACTGTCGGTCGCTCATGGGGCCCCTTCACGGAGATGAGTTGGATAATAATACTCTGTCATTTTTTTTTTTTTTTTTTGAGTGGGTGGGGGTGGGGTGGGGGGGTGTGGCTTATCACGCGCGGTGGCCTCACTCTGTCTGTTTCACCTCTCCCTCTGCGTAGCGCGAATGATGCTGAATGGTATAGTCTATTCACTTAAGCTGGATTCCTGGGAGCGGCTCGATGCCTAGGCGATATGTAACGCCCCGCGCTGTTTGGCGGATAGCCTCGGGGAGGGTGGCGATGGTGGTGGTACTTGCCTCGCCGAAAGCCCAAAAACCCTTGCGTTGCCTCAGAAAAATATTCATATTT
This sequence comes from Chionoecetes opilio, assembly GCA_016584305.1. NCBI lineage: Eukaryota > Metazoa > Arthropoda > Malacostraca > Decapoda > Majidae > Chionoecetes > Chionoecetes opilio. The sequence goes on from JACEEZ010003104.1 coordinate 9,776, forward strand.
CTTGGCTTTACTATCTCTTACACAAGATATAGCCCAGTCAAAATAGGGTTTTTGACCCTGAAAAAATTTCCCAAAAGAAAGGTTTTATTGTTTTTTTTGGTAGTATTACATGTAGGGAAAAACATACTAAAAGTTTCCCAAAATATGGTTACCACAAAGGGCCCAAATGTGACGTCAAAGAATATGGCCGCCAAAGCTATAAAAATGTTAAGGGGTCGACCCCCCCAAAATTTTTGTTTTCTTTTTATTAAACCTACATCTTTGGAAACTTGGACATATATAAAAACAAGAAAAAGAAATAGGGGTCGTCTTTTGGGAAAATTTTGATTTGACGCATAGAAAAACGAGTTAGCGAAAGAAAACGTGATTTTGGGGGGGGTCCCCCCAAAGACTACTCCTCCGTAAAATATCAGTCGGAGAGAGTCGGTAGAGGTGTCATTCAAAAGAGGAATAAAGCCGCTAGGACGTCAAGGGCGATTTTTTTTTATTTTCTAATTAGATCAAAAATTATAGCCCCTCAAAAATAAAAAAAAAATAAAAAAAATGAAAATTTTCATTTTTTTTTTTTTTTTTACTTTGAGGGACTATTTGAGGGACTATACCCCTATACATTATATGTGGGGAAAAAACATACTAAAAGTTTACCAAAAATTGATCACCACAAAGGTCCTAACTATGACGTCATAAGACGATGACAGCCATCGCACTAAAAATAACCACTATTTCCTTATTTCAAAGCTGTAGCTGTAGGTTACAGAAGAGTTTACATTTTTATACTATATATTTTTGATTATAACAATTTTTATACAAAGTTTTATACTAACTACACGGACAGGCGAGGTCATGGACGTCATCAATGACGTCATGACATACATGTACTTTTCTAAAAATTATAGAATACACAGTGCATTTTAAGACCTATTCATCACTGAATAACCGTGTCAGTTTAATAGTCTCTATTTTCATCATCAGACACTGCTTCCTCACTCATATTGTCACAATCCCCTTCTTGACATGGTCCGATACCCGGGAACAGATAAGTCCGTGTGTTTTGAAGTGCACCGAAGTGTTACTACAAACCACGAGAACAATTGCAGTGAATTATTTTAGAAGTTTTTCGGGCGCAGGTGAAGTATCCATCACCCACGGAACTAGACGTTGTTCTGCAATTCCCATCCCCTTTCAGTAGTGTCCATGGCCCACCATTGTCATCCAAAGCATCACTTGGAGGTACTCCAAAAGGGCATGATACTTCGTTGAAAGAGGGGTCGGTGGCAGTCGTTCAGGTGTAATAAAGCTTTTGCTGAACCAATTTTTCGGCAGAGGGACTAGAATACTCATTGCAGACAGATTGTCTCCAGGTTTGCCCCCGAACAATGCCACCACCCGTTTTACACCCAGCGTCTTCAATCTCAGCTATGTTTTTCTTTAGGTGTGGTAAACATCTTAGCACAGCTATTGAAGACAGAGTCTCCCTTAAAAAACCTTTTTGTAGAGCGATTTTTTTTTCGATTCCAAAAACCGCGGAAGTGGTATGCATCCCGTGAATGCATGCAGGAACAGAAAAACTGCGCAGACATCGTTTCCAAGCAACTTCTTCATAACCTTAATGTCGTATACTGTTGCAGGACTCCCTTTATCCGAGTAGAAATAAAGCTTGTTGCCATCGCTGGTTGACCGCGTGATGAAGAAAAACAAACACAATAGATCTGTATTTTCGCCAATGAGGACTAGTCCTTTTGTTGGATGACATGTGACACTCCCTGCCTTAACAATCTCCAACATCTGCATCCCCCTTTTGTTTGTATTACGTTGCAACCTCTGTCCTTCATGCGTTGTGAAATCAGATTGATAAGAGACCGTTTGTTTCCACATTAGAAAGGAAATCCTCCTTTTTCCCGACAAAATTTCGTTTCCCTTTCCCCAATGTTCACTTTGTTACTGTTCGATTTTGCGCCGTCTCTGATGGGTAATGTCCTTAGTGTTTGGTCCTCCAATGTAACCATCAAATACTATCGTTTGCCTTTCCATAGTGCTTTTCTGTGAAAGATGCATTTCGTCAGCGATTGAACAATAGTCTTTCCTTCTGACCACTTCAGCGATGGAAAAAAGAGAACCTCCGTCAAGAACATTATGTTCCACTTCTGGTACATCCTTGAGTACTGGGGTCATCTGAACTCTGTTCTTTTATAGCAGCCCTCAGTTTTGCTTTGTTTGGTTGCGTAAGAGATGTTTTTCCTCAAAGAGGGATGGTGGGGTATGGTGAAAGTTCATGGGCCATCAACCTCATCAAGGAAAGATCAGCAGTTTGAGACACCACAAGAAAACCTTTGGAACAAAAGAGCGGGGTCTATTGTTTTGTCCTTAGCAACGTCAACTGTCACACTAGATGCCAGGGTCTTGGCTTTCATTGACCGCTGTACTTAACTGAAAAACAGTGATTGACCCTCCATTTTGCCAAATATTTCTCTGCCAATGGTTTAAAAAAGGTTTGGACATTCACATCCTTATTTGCATTGACACCGGTGATAATGTTGCGAAGAGACATTTTATCAGAGAAAGGTGAAAAGGTCTCGAGTTTATCTGCAATTTTCTCCAGGTCTTCACGATCTCTTCTCGTCCTGACGGTCTTGCCTCCTTGTGTTGTTTACTGGTGACAAAGCTCTGGCGAGGGAAAAAAACCCCGGGATGCATCATGTAGGAAGAGGGACAATGGCACAGACAGAGTCCACAAGGCCCTCTGATGTTCGGACATTCCACTGCCTCTGGTGAGTCCTCCTGAAGTTTTTAGGGAGCGCATCAGAGCTTGCTCGATGAATAGGTCGCAACCCAGGCCTGCCCAAAATACTGATCATTTTGAACTTTACTGATTTTTTTTTTAAATTTCAGAGGAGGAAAAAAAAAAAGTGCTTACTTAAATTTGTAGCCCAAGTCTTTCCGCATCCAAGATACCCCTATCTCGCCTACGTCAAAAACTCAAGGAGGAGTAGGGTTTGGAAACCCCCCCCCCCTAAAACACGTTTTCTATCCGTAATTAGTTTTCTATGAGGAAATCAATTTTTTCATGAACAAAAAAATTTTTAGAATAAATGTTACGTATATGTACCAACTTTCACGTTTGTAGGTTCAATAAACAAAAAAAATTGCCCGATAGGGGAAACGATCCCCTTAACCCTTTTATAGCTTTGGCGGCCATATTCTTTGACGTCACATTTGGACCTTTGTTGGTAACCATATTTTGGTAAACTTTAGTATGTTTTTCCCTTTCATGTAATATACCAAAAAAAAAAACAAAAAACGCTTCTTGGAATTTGTTCAGGGTAAAGGTTTTTTTTTTTTCGTATTTTGACTGGACTAATAGGCCTATTTGTTTGCATCAGTAAATCAGGCAGTGATTGGTTTAACAACAACACGCCATTCATAATCAATAGGGTAAAAAATAAAGTCATGACTGACTATCACAAGAGTAGGCGGACTTTTAGGTTTTCAGTGCATTGAAATGTTGTACTCCTACCCGATATAACCAAGCTACCAGATAATAGTTATGAAAGCTGAGCCTACCATCGTGTTCATAATACATTGCTGCATATCATGAGCATAAAAAAATTACAGTAAGACTTCACTAATATTAAGATAATTAAAGGAAAGTAAAAGAGTGTATAAACATTATTTCTTGCTTATTTTGCTTCAACTCGCTCTAACTCCATAAGTTTTGGTCACATTCAATTTTCAAGAACTGTTTCAAAATCCTTATACTTTCCGCTTCCTGTGGTATGTAGCACGTACCAATAAGGAAAAGAGTAGGTGGTCAAAATGGCTAAGAAAGTTAAAACTACTACTGCAAACTGGCACAGTGACGGGTGAGCATTCCTATATAGGAGAGACTGTTTTCGGGAGAGCTATCAGAGGCTCCACCCGTCACGGCACCAGTTTGAAACAGTTTAACTTTCTTAGCCATTTTGACCACCTACTCTTTTCCTTATTGGTACGTGCTACATACCACAGGAAGCGGAAAGCTATAGGATTTTGAAACAGTTCTTGAAAATTGAATGTGACCAAAACTTATGGAGTTAGAGCGAGTTGAAGCAAAATAAGCAAGAAATAATGTTTATACACTCTTTTACTTTCCTTTAATTATCTTAATATTAGTGAAGTCTTACTGTAATTTTTTTATGCTCATGATATGCAGCAATGTATTATGAACACGATGGTAGGCTCAGCTTTCATAACTATTATCTGGTAGCTTGGTTATATCGGGTAGGAGTACAACATTTCAATGCACTGAAAACCTAAAAGTCCGCCTACTCTTGTGATAGTCAGTCATGACTTTATTTTTTACCCTATTGAGTTATGAATGGCGTGTTGTTGTTGAACAATCACTGCCTGATTTACTGATGCAAACAAAATAGGCCTATTTTGTGTAAGAGATGAGTAAAGCCAAGAAATATGAATATTTTTCTGAGGCAACGCAAGGGTTTTGGGTTACGGCGAGGCAAGTACCACCACCATCGCCACCCAGCCCGAGTCTATCAGCCAATCAGCGACGTCCTTACAAACTCGGCGAGGCAACGAGCAGCTCCCAGCCCAGGAATCCAGGCTTAAAAGTGAATAACTAAAAGGTGGGGCCCCAAGCTTTTATAGGGGTATTTCCCCCAAGACATTTTTTTGCGTCTGCGGGGGCCAGGGGGTTTTTGACGGGGAAGGGGAAAGATTTTTGGGTAAGATATTTTGAGCCACCCAACAACCCCCTTTTTGCTTTTTTAAATACTTAAAAATGGGGATCCCCACGGGCGCTGTGTAGGAGAAAATTCCTAATTTTTTGGCCCAAAATCTTTCCCTTTTCAAAACCTTTTTTATCGCGGGGAAACCCAATGAGTTTTTTTTAATATATCAATAACATTAAAATTTAACAATTTTTGGCTCCAAAAGATTTCCCGGGAAATCCCAAATTTTCCCCGGTGTATTTCCCTTTGAGGGATATATCGACCTTATATAACTCTCGGGTTTAACTTTGCCCTGATATTAACTTTTATGATCCAGAGGGGGTTTCTGGGGTAAAAAAATTGTTGGAAAGGTGAGGCGCCCATCCCCGCTGGGGGGGGGAAAAAAAAAAACCTGTTTTCCCGCAACCTTTTCTGCGGGTGGGGTGGGCGGTGGTGGGGGACCGCCATTTTTTTTATGGTAGGGGTGGAGGGATGTTAGTGGTTTTACGCCTGAGGATAAAATTTTCGTCTTGCTTTTCTTTCTTTTTTTTTTTTTTTGGGGGGGTTTTTTATTTCGTTATTTTTATTTTATTTTTAATTTTTTTCAGGGCTCAGCCCGGGGTGGGAGGGGGAATTGGGCCGGGTGTAAAAAAACCCCCCCTCGGGCCATCTTTTTGGGGAAATTTAAAGCAAAATTTTTTTTCTTTTTTGAAAAAGAGACTCGTTATGACACTGGCCCGCCAAGGCAAAAAACACCGACAAGATCGCCCCCCCCCTTTGTCGGGTTCAGGTTTTTTCCTTTTTAAAACCAACCGTAGATCTTTTTTCTTGGCTATTTTCCCTTAATCCTCTTTGTATTTGTTTAGTGATTTGAAAAATCCCTTTTATCCCCGTGAGGTTTTTTTTTTAAAAAAATTTAAAAATATCTCCTGCAAAAGCAATCAATATGTTTTTTTTTTCAAAAAACTGAATGATTTTCTTACGTTGGGGCAGGATAAATTTTAGCGAGTAAGAAATATGAGCTCCTTGTGAAGGGGGCCCATGGAGGGGCTGTTTTTGACATTACTTTTTAAAAAATTTCACGGGCGTCTATCCACCCACTGGTTGGTATCAAACCCACCGGGAAAAAAAAAATTGCTTCCTGCCGTTTATAATTCTGGATCTATTGATGAAAAAGGGGGGAAAAATTTCGGGGGCTAAACCCTTAACGATTTCCCCTCCCGAAAAAACAAGCCTTGGATGGGATCCCCGGGTTTAAAAATCTTTTAAGGATAAGCTATGGGATATTGGCGAGGGTCCACGGTGTAAATTTTTAAATTTTTCCCTTTGGTTTTTTGAAATAAAATCCTGGGTTTAAATTTTTGGAAGTCGGTCAGAAACCCCACAAACCCAAACGAAATCCCCAATGATCAATTCTCGATGGTCGTGCTTTGTGTTTTTCCTTGGTTTTTATAATGAACCTTTAAAATGTTAAATGATTTGCTGGGGTTTCCTCATGGCTTGTCCTCACCGGTGTTTTCCCTTAAATTTCCCTTTGGTTTTTTGGGGATTGTAGTTTTTTGCCCACACCCGAGAGGGAAAACGTACTCGAGTGTATTGTGGGCGGGTCATATTTTTGTACGGGCGAGTTTTTTAGATTTTCGGGAAAAAACTTTCCCCGCGATGCTGTTTTTTTGTTTTTTTGAAAATTTAAAGCTTATTTTTTTAGGGGTCTACCCCCTAAATCCCCCTTTAAAGTTGCCCGATTGTAAAATTTCTTGGCCCTTGATCCCCCGAAAAGTCTGACACCCCTTTAAAGCGCCCTTCCTCCTCCAGCCCCGTTTTCAGGCCCCCCGCTAGCAGGGAAATTTCCCGGGTCTTTGCGTTTTGTTAAAATTTTTTCCCTCCCTTTAAAAATGCATCGGGGCATTTTAGAATAAAAAATAGGGCCCCTTGGTTTTTTCGGCAAATTAAAACTCTATGTCTCCAAATTGCCCCTTGAAAAACCCGGGGTTTGGGGGGGGCTGAAATGGCTTCCCTTTTAAAATTTTTTGGGTTTTAATTTGGCAGAGTTTTAGGCTGGGGGTTTTCCAGAAACTTTTTCACGTTTTTTCCAAGGAAATGCCCGGTCAAAGGGTTCTTCGCTGCTTCATACACGCCTGTGCGCCACCTGGCTTCCCGGGGTTGGAAAGGATCCGGGAAAAGGTTTCCTATAAAATGTTTTTTCAAAGGGGGACAATTTTCATTACTCCGCCCCATAAAGTAAACCCCCCTCGGGGGCCTTTCCCGTTGACAATTTTTGGATCTAGTGAAAACTTTTTCCGGGGTATTTTTAAAGAAAAACCTTTCAAAAAATAAAACCTTAAGGTTTTCCCGCGACGGCGCTTTTATATTCCCCTTCAGGAAGACCCGGGGGCTTCTCGCGACCTTTACAGCTCCCGGGCCCCAAATTTTCAATCTAAACCGGATCCCTTTGTTTCAGCAAAAGAAAGTGGGGCATTGAGCGGGGATATTTCGGGCATATTTTCCCGCTAAAAAAATTTTTGAGAAATAAAAATAGCCCTAATCCCGAGGGTTTCCCCTTTGGAAGACATTGGCCCCCCTTTTTTCATCATTGGCAGCCTGCAAAAATTGCTTTCTTTCCCTTTACCAGTAAAACCCTTTGTCCTGCTGAAAGGGGGTCAACCTCCACTTGGGGTTTATTATGCCCCCTTAAACTGACTGTTACTTTATCTCGGGGGCTGGTGGGTCTTAAATTTGGGATAAACGCTCGTGCCGCAAAAAAGGATTCTGTAAAAACTTGCCACTGTATTTTTTAACTAATCGTTAACCAGTTCCTTTTTAAACCCAACCTTTTTCCCCCCAGCCAAAAAATCCGACCCCGCGTTTCGGGAGGAAAAAATTTCGCCCAGTTTCCCGTAGCCCTTTCCATGACCCTGCGCGGACAAGGCCCAACCACCCCCCCACCCCAGTCTCTTAGGCTAGGGGGTTTTTTTTTTTTTTTTTTTTTTTTTTTCAATAGACAGTAGGAGTGGGGCTAAAGTGAAAAACGATAGTCCCCAAACGTGTTTTTTCCAAAAATTTTTTTGGCGTCCAAAACTGATTGTCACGACCACGGCAATGGAAATCAATGAAATTTTTGGGACAATTTTTGTAAAAAGGGCCTCTGCACAGATTTAAAAATTTTTACTCCCGCCGTGGGGAAAAATTTGCTATTATGTTCACTTTTTGCGCCGAAAAATCGTGTGGTTGTATAGCGCCCGCAATATAAATGTGTTTAATCTACATCCCGTGGGGTCGGGGGAGAAGTGACGTTAATATTCTCCAACCCCAAAACCCCGATTTTTTTCGTCTTTTTAAAAAAATGTCAAATATTGATTGGGAAGAAACCTAATATGGGGGGCTAGTCGGGGTTTTGAATAAAAAAACTTTTCCCTGAAAAAATTCACAGCATTCACCCCTCATTAAAAGTTTGTGATAACAGACGTAATTTTTGTTGTACTCAATACCCCACGTGCTTCTTTAAAAAATAATTTTTTTGAAAATTTTGAAAACCCAAAACCCCGGTTTTTTAAAAAGGCCACCAATAGTTTTAAATTTCCCCCACAAGGGCACTTATTTCTTTCCCTATTTGATTTTTGGGGGGGTCGGGAGTGATTTATCCCCTTTGTTTTTTAAAACCCCCGTCACCCTCGCCGCCGCCGCCGTAAGTTAATTATTGATTTTTTTTTTTTTTCCACTAGACTTAAAACCGGACACCCAGCATCGTCTTTGTGGGATATATATTTCCCTTATATAAAAAATCCTTTGCAAGGAAACCTTCATACCCCTGGGTTTGGGTTTTGAAGGTAAGGGAATGATGTCATTTTTAAAAAACCCCCGGGGGAACTTTTTCTGGTTTACAGGTCCCCTGCACCCAAACTACTCAGGTACGTATATATTCTTCCTCTTTAAATCACCTGGGGAGGATATAACTGCCGCTGTTTAACATTAGCCTTCGGCTTTTTAACCCCACGAAAAAAAAGGAAAAAAGGGTGCTACTACCTACCTACCTATACTACTAAACCCCTATTTCTCGCCCCTCGTCGGGAAAATTTCCCGTTTAGGAGGGGGAGGAAAACTCCAAAACCCCCTTTTGGGGGGGGGGAAAGGGGGAAAAAGGAGGAGAGACAGAAAAAGACGGGGGGCAGCACGGGGCCCAAAGGGTGCCTCTGCCCATCGTGCGGGGCGCCGGTTGGGCCCTTTTAAACGTGAAAACCCCCCCGGCAGCGGCGACAGGGGCAATGCCAAAGGCGGCGGCGGCCCAGGGCAAGCCCAAAGGCGGCGGGGGGCGATGGCAAAGACCGCGGGGAGGGCAATGCCAAAAGAACCCCCGGGGGCGGCGGGGGCGGCCCGGGGGTGGGGGCGGCTGCGGGGGCGGCGGTGGGGGGGGCGGCGGGGGTGGGCGAGGGCCAAAACTCCGCCCCCCTTTTTGTTGTTTTTGTTTTTGGGTTGGTTCATAATTTTAAACCCTTTTCTTTTATTCTTGTACTCCATTTTCCAACGCCCTTTTCCCCCATAAATCACCCCTCACTATGGCGGGGTGAAAAATTATTATTATTATTATTATTTTTATTTATACTACTACTATACTAGTAGTAGTAAATAGGGAAAGTTTTTCATACCTTGGTAGCGCAGTCCATAATGACGGCGGGTCCGTAAAAAGTCCCTTTCGGCGGGTTTGGGGATAGCCCCCGGTGTTTTTGGGGCTCGCTCAGCGGGATATTTTGGGTGGGCGGTACCTGTGCAGAAGGACAAAAAAACCCCGGGTATTCAATCGCTTTGTCCCTGACTTAAATCTATGGTTGTTTAGGGCAAAGGACACTAAATAGGGCTTGAAAGGATGAATCAATGCCTTTGGGAATAAGTGGGCCCTTGCGAATCATGGGGTATTTGTGGGGGTGATTTCGTGTAAAATCAGCGATTGCCCCAAAAAACCCTGAGACTGAATCCCAGGGGCCCAACCTGCATAGTCCATCAGGGGCCAAATTCGGCTATATTTGGGGAGTGGCACGCTACCCGGAAAAAAGATCCTTCCCACGGGGTTTTTATCTGGAAGAGGGGCAATCCGGCGTGGAGGGGGGCCCCAAGGGGGGGGCCCCCAAGGCCCCGTGGTGGGGGAAATTGATTTTTTTGTCGAGAGCTGCTTGGTATGGGAAAGGACCTGCATGGGATTTTTCGCGCGTGGGGGAAACCCCCGGGGGAGTGGCGTCGTAGGGTTTGGGGGAGGGGGGACGCGCCCCCGGGGTATGCCCCCCCCGATTTTTTGATTTATTGGGTTTTGGGAAGGGGATTTAAAAATGCCCGACAAATCAGCATAAAAAAAAATAGAAGACGTAACGACGAAGTGGCAACTTTTGGGACCGGAAAGGGCAAATTTTAGTCCCCTTATATCCGGGGGGGATAAATGGGTTTTCACTTTTGGGCCCGGGAAAAAATGGGAGTTTCATAAAACCACTGTATACCTTGGGCTGCCACGGAAATCGGCCCCCCCTGTTTTTCAAAAAGGGGCTTTAAGTCGGGGGGCCGTCGGATTCATAAAATTTATAATACGGATCCCACGAACTATAATATAAGGGTATACTGCAATCTTCGTAAATGTTTGTTCTAAAATATTACCCAAATAAAAAACAGTAAAACACGGTAAAGAAATGCCATTTACGAGACTATAAAAGAAATATGCAGAATTTAAATATTCACTTCAACTCTTCGCCATTTAAAATTTTGGGCGAGTCAACTTTTATCATGAAGGGTATCAATAGAAGCGCAATTTTTTTAGCTTTCCATTGCTATATTTCGTTACCCTGAAAAATTAATTAGAACCATTGCATAAATTAGCGTTAACTAAATAAATAAAATCATAAATGGGGTGATTTTCCCCGATTGATGATGTTATTTATTTTAGTAAACGCAAATTTATACATGGTACTAATTCATTTATCAGAAAACGAAATATATAAGTAAATAAATAACATCATCATTCGGGAAAATTACCCAATTGATGATGTTATTTATTTATTTAACGCTAATTTATGCATGGTTCTAATTAATTTATCAGATAACGAAATATAGCAATGAAAAGTTAGTAAAATTGCGTTTCTTTTGATACTCTTCATTAAAAAAAGTTGACTCGCAAAGTTTTAAATGGCAAAGAGTTAAGTGAATATTAAGTTCATGCATATTTCTTTATAGTCTCGAAATGGCCTTTCTTTAGCGTGTTTTACTGTTTTTTATTTGATAATATTATAGAACAAACATTTACGAAGATTACAGTATATCATATATACTGATAAACCAGTCTATATGATAGTCCATAGACCACTATATCTCTTTGTAGGGCGCCCCGCAGTCCCCTATGCAGCCCCGCAATTCAAAACATTGTCGCGTGAACAGTCCAGGTATACAGTGGTCTATGGCAGTTTCAATCAATACTCCCAGTCACCATTTTATTTTCCCCTTAGCCAACAAGCTTGGGGGACTGTGGGAAATCGGGGTTTTAGGTGGGTGAGGTGAATTTAGTCCATTTCCAAAAAAACACCATGCGCATACATACTTTGGTGGACGAAACTTTTTGTTTCTGGTGAGTTTTCATGTGTATTGAATTAATCTGCTAACCGTTTGTATCGCAAATCCTTAATGTTTTTTGGGTAACAGCGTTAGTAGCGTCCATGGCGGAGCGGTACGAGGGGCGCACCTCCAACCGCTGTGGACCCACGCCGCGTGCTGTGCTACCCGCTGTGGCCCCATGCCGCGTGCTGTGCCACCCGCTGTGGACCCACGCTGTTAGCTCCATAGGTGTCACTAACATACACTTACTTTAGGTAATAGTGGAGGAGTAGCCGAGCGGGGCTAAGCAAATACTCAAGGTGGTTTTATAATTATTATTATTATTAACAGAACATATATCGGCCTTGTGCAACACGATATAATAAAATGTTCAAATAGTCTTATCAATGCACAAAATGTATTCACCACAACAAAATGTTCACGTATCACACACACATGAATGTCTATCTATGAATGACCACACGAATGTCTATCTTTCTCTGACGTCGTCGTGTCTGGTGTCCTGCTACCAGTGGGGATGAGGCAGGGCGTGCCTCTTCACCGTAAACAAAGGTGTGGCCCTCTCCAGTAAGTGCTGTCCTCTGCCGGGATGTGTTGTAGACCACGGGACACGGGCGTCGTCATGGGCGTGACACGTCATATCTATAAAATAATTACATGATTAGCAGAAAAGGTGCATGCATGAAATATAAATATTGGGATAAAATATGTACTACCTACAAAGGTCAACAACGCAGCGTGCTGTGCCACCCGCTGTGGACCCACGCCGCGTGCTGTGTCACCCATTGTGGCCCCACGCCGCTTGCTGTGCCACCTGCTGTGGACCCACGCCGTGTGCTGTGCCACCCGCTGTGGACCCACGCCGTGTGCTGTGCCACCCACTGTGGACCCATGCCGGTGCTGTGCCACCCGCTGTGGACCCAAGCCGTGTGCTGTGCCACCCCTGTGGACCCACGCCGTTTTGCTGTGCCCCGCTGTGGACCCACGCCGTGTGCTGTGCCACCCGCTGTGGAACCCACGCCGTGTGCTGTGCCACCCGCTGTGGACCCACGCCGTGTGCTGTGCCCCGCTGTGGACCCATGCCGTGTGCTGTGCCACCTGCTGTGGACCCACGCCGTGTGCTGTTGCCAACCCGCTGTGGACCCACGCCGTGTGGCTGTGCCACCCGCTGTGGACCCACGCCGTGTGCTGTGCCACCCGCTGTGGACCCATGCCGTGTGCTGTGCCACCCGCTGTAGACCCACGCCCGTGTGGGTGTGCCACCCGCTGTGGACCCACGCCGTGTGCTGTGCCGCCCGCTGTGGACCCACGCCGTGTGCTGTGCCACCCGCTGTGGACCCCACGCCGTGTGCTGTGCCACCCGCTGTGGACCCACGCCGGTGCTGTGCCACCCGCTGTGGACCCATGCCGTGTGCTGTGCCACCCGCTGTGGAAACCCCCGCCGTGTGCTGTGCCACCCCCTGTGGACCCACGCCGCGTGCTGTGCCCACCCGCTGTGGACCCACGCCGTGTGCTGTGGCCACCCGCTGTGGACCCACGCCGCTTGCTGTGCCACCCGCTGTGGACCCACGCCGTGTGCTGTGCCACCCGCTGTGGACCCACGCCGTGTGCTGTGCCACCCGCTGTGGACCCACGCCGAGTGCTGTGCCACCCGCTGTGGACCCACGCCGTGTGCTGTGCCACCCGCTGTTGGACCCACGCCGCTTGCTGTGCCACCCGCTGTGGACCCACGCCGTGTGCTGTGGCCACCCGCTGTGGACCCACGCCCGTGTGCTGTGCCACCCAAATGTGGACCCACGCCGTGTGCTGTGCCACCCGCTGTGGACCCACGCCGTGTGCTGTGGCACCCGCTGTGGACCCACGCCGGTTGCTGTGCCATCCGCTGTTGACCCAGCCGCTTGCTGTGCCACCCCGCCCCCTAAGACCCAGTTTTTTAAACGTTTTGATTTTTAGCTGTAACCACTAGTTATTAAACAAATTTAACCTAACCTAACCCATTTCCGACCTAAACTGCTAGCGGCTGGCGCATAGTTAAATTATATCAGGAAATTTTTTATCTCAGAAACGAGTGATTTTCGACGGAAAAGCAATACACCCGTGTCTTGTACGTATATGCAGAAGGCACCTCATATAACACATAGGTGTCCTTCGTAGTGAGTGTGGTGTTTTTCTGAAATGACACAGTAAATTTAACTGCTTCATGGCCCCCTCATAAACCTCACTTTACCGAATCTAAACTAAACCTAATCAAATCTGACCTAAACCTAACCAAACATGGCATTATAACCTAGTATTAAACCCTCCATGGGACACTAAACAAAAGATCAATGGAAATTTACCTGCATTGTAGTGATAAAAATTGAAAAAGTCGCAGTCGCAGACACTACACCCCCCATTGGCGACAGCTACTATAAAACTAAAGGGAAAATGGCTCACACATGCACGCTTAGCACTCGTGCCAAGCAGGAACTTCTCCATGGTTTGCTGCCTCATTCGCTTTTTTACAGAGGCCCTGAAGAACTCGAAGGCCTTCTCAAGAATGTTTATGCCGTCAAACACGATAATCTTGCCAGGGTGGTAGGTCACGAGGCACTCCTGGACGTCTTCCCAGTTACGAAGCCACTGCTTGATCTTAGCCACGGGCACCTTGCTAGTTCGCTCCTCGCTTGCCTCTTCCTTGCTTGACGACTGCGCTTCCTCGGCGGCCTCCTCCTCCTACTGTTGCTTGAGGTGCAGGTCTTCTGTCGACAGCTCCTGCCCATGCTCCTCCACCAGCGCGTTGATGGTGTCGTCGCTCACCTGCAGGCCCAACCTGCATCCCAGCGACACAATACCAGGCACCACAGGCTCGTCAGGCTTCGCCTCAATGCCATCGAAGTCACCCGCCGGCAGTGCTGCAAGCCACAGCTTCTGCCATGCTGCGACAAGGGTGCGGATGGTCACTTCATCCCATGCCTGCTTAATGAGGCAGATGGCTCCGAGGACGTTAAAATGGTTCTTCCAGAAATCACGCAGTTTGATGTTTGTACAGTCGGTGACATTGAAGCACTTCCGGAAGAAAAACTTTGTGTACAGCTTCCTGAAATTTGCGATGACTTGCTGGTCCATCGGCTGAAGCAGTGGCGTAGTGTTAGGGGGGAGATACTTCACGGTGATGAAGTCAGAAGAGGCGTCAAGGTCGTGGTCTAGGTCAGGAGGGTGAGCGGGAGCGTTGTTTAGCACGAGGAGGGCGCGGCAAGGCAGGTTGTTCTCCCGTAGATACTTCTTGACTGCAGGGGCGAACTCGCGGTCAATCCACTCCCTGAAGAGGTGGCGGGTGACCCAGGCCTTGTCGTTGAACCGCCACATGACAGGGAGCATAGGAATGGAGATGTTCGTCCTGAATGCCCGGGGGAGCACTGAGTGATAGACGAGAAGCGGTTTGATTTTGCAGTCCCCCATGGCGTTGGCGCACAGAGGCAGCGTCAGGCGGTCCCTCATGGGCTTGTGCCCCGGCAGGCTCTTCTCCTGGGCCGTGATGTACGCCCTCCTGGGCATCTTCTTCCAAAACAGCCCAGTCTCGTATGCGTTGAAGACTTGCGGTGGCAGGAACCCCTCCTTGTCGACAAATTTCTTGAATTCGGAGACGCACTTTTCTGCAGCCTTGCTGTCGGAGCTCGCTGCCTCCCCATGCGGCAGCACACTGTGAAGGCCGGCGCGCCGCCGAAAGTTGGTGAACCAGCCACGGCTCGCCTTGAAGTCTTCCAACGCCTGTAGGAGTTGTTGTTGAAGTCATGGGGCGCCTGCTTTTCAGGTCGTGGAAGATTTTGATGGCCTTCTCCCAAATAATCTCTTCGGAGATCCTATCGGCCCGCAGCTTCTCGTTAATCCACACCAGCAGCAGCTTTTCCACCTCTTCCAGCCGAGGTGGTCGATGGGACGGAGAACGCAGTGTGGTGCGTCCTTTGGCGGTGTCAACCTTCTTGATCTCCTCTTTCTGCTTAATTAGGGTGGAGTGGTTCAGACCGCAGAGCCTTGCCAACACGTCTACACGTGTGCCGCTCTCGAATTTCTCTATTATATCCTTCTTCTCCTCCAGCGTCAGGGGCGCCCTCTTCCTTTTCGGAGCCTTCTCCGAAGCAGCAGTCTGCTTCTTGGGAGGCATGGTGGCACGTAGGGCGCAGTTGAAGTAGTGGAAGGGCTTGTAGATGATGCGGACGGCGAACAAAGTGTTGACTGCGCGCGGGGAAATGATAGGTTGGGCACTGAATGCGGTCACGCATGTGCGCGGCATAGGTAGTTTGGCGGTTGGCGGGATAAACTCGCTCCGTTGCCTGGCGACGTGACGTGGTGGTTGGATGCCAAGTTAGCCGTCATAAACAATACAAAAAAATAGAATATTTTTTTGGTCGGATAGCGCTTTGGTCGTAAGTCAAATACGTTGTATGCTAAGTACCCCACTGTAGTGGGATCCTTGGAGCACTTGATGAAAGAAAGGACAGTGAGTAAGAAAGACGCTTAGGGATAGCATAATAGCTCCGACAGTACATACGCAAGTGCGACCTGGGCATGGAATATATGTCAGAGGTTTTGAGATTCAAGCAGTTGAAATAAGATACTTTGAGAGGTGTCTGTTGGGTGTGAGTCCGCATATTGTTGTTTCTTATGAGCTTTATCCAATTTTTTCTTTCTATTATCCACTTATATAAGGACGTCACTCCGACTCGATTACGATACAACTTTTTTACATAATTGAGTCTAGGATGCTCATTTTTTTACTGAAAGTTGTGCACAAACTGCACATGATAGTAATTATACATATACAGTTTCATTAATTATATCAATTAATACATAAACTAAAAAATTATTAAGTTGAATTTGTTCGCGATTTTAGTCAATTATTCATATCGCTACTAGTCACCACTATCTATTAGGATTTCTGCCTTGGTTATTTTTTTAATGAAAATATAGGGCATAGTGCCAAACTTGGACAGATTTTTTCTGGTGTAGGTTCATTGGTTTTTGCTTTGCTAAATGATCTTTTTTTTTTTTTTTTTTTTCCACGCACGTAATAACATACATTTCAATATAAAATCAGATATTCAACTTACCAGACCTTTGACCAATCCAAAACTTTGAAACAAGTGTCAGCTTTCAAAAAAAAAACCTGATGCAAATCAGAAAGAATTGCCAGAGTAGTAAGAGTTTGAATGACATTATCTTAGGCAAAAACGAAACCCCGGGAAACGGCCGTCAAAGTTGTATTATGTTTTTTATTTTATGTTATTTCTTATTATTATGTTTTCCGAGGTAATTTTTTTGTTTTGTTTTTCTTCGGAGACAAAGAAATGTAGCAAAACCAAGAAAAAAAGGAAAAATAGTATAAATGAGGTGCCCACGTGCTATTACGTCATATGTAAACAAATCATTGCCAGTCTACTTTTAATAATGAAAATATTTATTAAAAATTGAAAAAAAGGTCAAATAACAGCAATCTTTTGGGACGGTAATGCCAACACACGAGGTCAATTTTTTCACAAGTTTTCGCAAATGTTCACTTATTTTTGTTTTTTACGACTCTAAAGCGGAGTGACGTCCTTAAAAGTTGATAGACTTGTAAAGAAGTAGTTCGTCCTTGTTGCAACACAATATGGAGGAACACAACAGTTTGCATGAGGGATATTTAAGGACACAGTGTTCTTCACTGTAGTGCCCGCCCACTCAGCCTCATGACCCCGACTTATCCCCACAATGCACAGCAGGAAACAAACTGTGACGTAGTTATGGGATGGGTCCATTGTAATAATGATAAAATTTTTTAGAAATGGCAGAAGTGTTCTAATGACTGACATTGTTCGGGACGCTATGTAATTTGTCCTCAAGTTAGTAAAATAAGATTTAGGGAATACTAGGGAATGCAAAGAGGTAAATGAAAATGTGCACCTAACTATAGTCTATATTCATACATATAGTCTAGTAGCAGCTCCTGTATAACCTTCAGTGAACCCGGAAATGTTGTTTCCACCACAAGTATTTTGATGGAAATGTGATCTTTGATGTTTGGAGACACACGGACAATTTTTTTAAACATGGACTTAGGCTAACCTAAGACTAACCAAGGCTCTAGACAGACATTTTAGTTTATAAATCTTTTTCCGGGGGGATTAGTCTTAAGTTGGTCGAAGACTATCGAGCATCGTATTGGAATTGTTAGACACCCACGACCCTGTCCAACACTAAAGTCTAATGATATTTAGGAATACTATGAAAATGTCAATGATAAGAAAATTTAAGATATTGCCAATATTATGTTTGGCAAAATAAAATGTTATACATACATCTACTGCAGATTATGAAGCTCTGAATATTTTTTTAGAAGATAGCATTTAGCGCCCTATGAAATCTAGTTTGTTTACCTCTCCTCGCCCGCCGAATCCAAGCTACCAGAAACTTAAGTGCATCACTTATACGACTATACATCAGCACTTGCATTTAATGGGAACAGAGGAGACATATATTCTTGTTATGGTCATAGTCTAGTCTAATCTACGCTGACAGCGGTTCCTTACAACTCCCTCTTGGGGGAGGCCACGGCAGAATATCCCTTTCCACACATCTATCCACTTCATTCTCACATCTACTGTCCTCTCACTCTTGCATGATCTCTCTCTCTCTCTCTCTCTCTTTCCATCACTATCCTCCCATTTAACAGGGGGTCATCCTTTCACACTCCCAACATCTATCAGTTTATGATACTCTCGTCTACCGTATCTCTCGTCCCCGTCGGCGATAGTTCCAGCTTTTTGCATCAGGTTTTTTCTTCCATTTGATAGTTTTTTAGTTCCTTTAAGTGATTTGAGGCCTCATTTGTTGTGCAAATAAATAATAACTATAACATGACCATGACAATCTTGACTCCCGATAGTGGGGAGAGCTATGAAGATCACGGAAAATGTGGGTAAAAAAGTGAATAAATGAAGAAAATAGGTGAATAGACCCTAATCTAAACAAGTGAATAAGTGAAAAATAGGTGAATATAACCTAACCTAACCTAACCGCACGTACATAATTGGCTTTAAAAGATTCATTTTACAAAAATTTAAACATGCAGGCATACAGTTTATAATGCCACACATCCACTGGGTAGAGTAAGATTGGCCGCTAAAGAAGCGGCAATAAAAATAATATATACCAGAAAATATATTAATTACCGCTATAAGCAAGAGCTAAATTAATTCTAAACACATCAAAACTAAATAGAAAATATAAATATATGTAAAATATATGTCTTCGAAAAACAACAACCGAGAAAGCTCTCGCCGAAAGTAGAACACTCGCCGACATGGAAATTTCCGGCGAGTTCTACTTGTAATTATGAAAAGGAAGAATAATGGTTATTTCATTATCTGACACTACATTTTTCGCTCATCCCAAAACACTAAAACTCCAGCTTAAGGGGACGGCCCACCCTGAATATATTGAAAATTCATGAAAAATACAAACAATCTGTTAAAGTCATATAATGGTAGCTGTGGCCTTGGGCAACACACTGGTAGATAGTTTTTCCAAAATAATGATATTTAAAGGGATTTCAACCTCCCGTCCCCCCCCTCCCCCCCCGCACCGCAGCGCCACGCCTGTTTTTTTTTGCATCAGTTGTGACGAAAAAATATCAATTATAATGCTATTTGTGGTTTCCTGATGCATTTCTGATTCTTAACGTCTGGCCATAGACCACTGTATACCTGGACTGTTACCGACAATGTTTTGAAGGCGGGCTGCATAGGGGCCCGCGGGGCGCCCGCAAAGAGATTATGGTCTATGGACTTCATTAACTGGTTTTCAGTATATGGTATACTGTAATTTCGTAAATGTTTGTTCTATAATATTATCAATAAAAAACAGTAAAACCGCTAAAGAAATGCCATTACGAACTATGAAGAAATATGATGAACTTAATATTCACTTAACTCTTCCCCATTTAAGATTTGCGAGTCAACTTTTATCAGAGGGTATCATGAAGCGAAATTTTTATTAGCTTTTCATTGAATATCTCGTTATCTGAACATTAATTAAAACCCTCATAAATTAGCTTTAAAATAAATAAAAAAATCATCATCGGGTAATTTTTCCCGATTGATGATTTTTATTTTTTTATTTAAAATTATTTCTTTTTGATAATAATTGTACCATTTTAAAAATTAGTGTGACTAATAAATACCTCATCAATGGGGTAAATTCCCCGATTGGGATTTTATTTATTTATTTAAACTTTAATTTATGCATGGTTCTTAATTTATCGATAAAAAAATGTAGCAATGGAAAGCTAAAAATTGCGCTTTCTTTTGAAAACCCCCATGATAGAAGATGACCCCAAAAGTTTTAAATGGCGAAGAGTTGAGTGAATATTAATTCATGCTTTTTTTCTTCATAGTCTCGTAATGGCATTTTTTTACCGTTTTTTACTTTTTTTTTATTTGATAATTTTATGAAAAAACTTTACGAAGTTTACAGAAATTCATATACAGGAGAACCTCGTTTATCGGCACCCCTCGGGGGGGGAGCGCACCCGGATAACTATTTTGCCTTTTTTTTGAGAGTTACTTTTATGGAATCGCCCAAATCCCCTTTTTTTTTTTTTTTTTTTTTTTTTTTTTTTTATACATAAAAGGAACCCCAAAGGCACAAAAAAATGGGAAACACAAGCCCGCTTAGTTGCCAGTCCCTAAAAAGGGAAGACAGTAAGAGAATAAAATAAAAAGAGGGGTGAGCCAATTTGTTCGGGAGGTGTTCTTGTTACTCTTCTCTTGAAAAGATGTAAGTCATAAGGAAAGTGGATAAATAGAAACGGAAGAGAGTTTCCAGAGTTTACCAGTGAAAGGATGAAGGGTTGCCACCCTGCGTACCCCGCCAAATTTGAACTAATTTCTGCCGATTTTCTCAGTTTTTGAAAAATTATACCTAATTAATCCCTGGGTTATCCTTGCTGAGTGCCCTTTCTACCCACACTCCTCGTCGGATGGACAAGCCAGTCCTGTTTTTGCACGCCAGCAGCACGAACACTCTCCTCTCTTTTTTCCCCAGGATCTCTCTGAAGGCTAATAGCCGTGGTCCTCCTGTGGAGGCCCGGAGAAAAAAAAAAAAAAAAAAAAAAAAAAAAAAAAATGCCTGGGTCAGATTATGCCGTGTTTGAGGCTGCGTTGTTTTAATCCGTTAATGAGGTTCTCCTTTATATTAAAACACATCTAAGATCGTATATATGTATAATATCGAGCGGCCCTCAGACTTCGGGCCCTTTCCGAACGGCCGATATTCCGTGCGCAGTCCAGGTTACAGGGTCATGGTCTGAATGCTGCGAGAATGTAAGCAGTACGGGAAGCGCACAGAGCTCAGGCTTTGTTCGGGCTGATAAGGAATGGTACTGTCGCAGTACCTTGGTTAGAGGTCCCGCCCATATTTATTGACTAATGAACCCGTTAACACACCCAAAAGCACGAAGAAAAATAATGCAGAAAAAGATACCAATCGGTATGTCGAAAGGTCCTACCTGGCGACAAGAACCCTTACTTGGTGACTAATATCCTGCCCTGAGGATGGAACCAGGTGTGTCCCTGAGTTCATAATATTCTGACATTCATAATAATCTCAGAAATTAATGAAACCTTTTCCAAGACCTTATAGGGTTTACTACGTAACTTTCCAAACTCAAAAAATATGTTTACGGTGGTTTTTGAAATAAAGTTTTTTTAAAGCAAGTTTTTCAACCTTGATCAGTTTTATCATATCTACATATGAGTTTAGTGTGATACCCATAGAAAACGAAGAAAGTTGTGAATTTTTGTTTAGCCATTACAAACATGGCTACTAGTGTTTAAAATAAATTTGGGGACATATTTTAAATAAGATTTTTTTTTTCATTTTTAAATAAAGATAGGAAAACACAACATGGAATTGTTCTTTATAAGTAAAGGGTTTAATGGTTAGAAAATAAAAGAAATGCATGAATAATCCTAAGAGTTGAAAGCAATTTAAATCAGCCGAATTTCCTCTTTTTTCCATTTTTATTATTTGTCTAAAAAACTATTGGCCAGATCTAAATGACACTTGTTTTAAACTCTCTACTTAGCCCAAATATAATTAAATTTGCAGCAAGATCCATCAGTAAACAAGATTTAGGGTGGGCGTGTCCCTTAATACAATACATGAACATTCGTAACGTAACCTGACCAAACCTGGACATTGGTTACTAACCTAACCTAACTTCTTAAGCTATTGCTGGTACTTAATCCCTTGCATTCAAAAACACGGATACAAGCTGATGAACTATGTATTTTGGGTACTGTAATTTTAAATCAAGAACTGGAACAGTCGCCAAAAATTGGGGAGAATAGCGATCGGGGAGAGTTCCAAGTACCACATCTCGCCGGGCTATCGTTTGGCTACATACTCCACACTACATACCTCTGCTTGTAGTAGTCTTATATGCTGATGAAGTAGTTTATAGACATTAAACAATAAATTAGCAATATTATGTTTTGCTTTCATATCAGTAACTTCGTAGTTACATATACATATAGCATATACATATGCATGTAGTGTTCTGTGACTGGCTGTTACTTTCAAAGTTGTAGATTGAAAAGGAAAGAACAGAGGACATACAAAGTTATTGAGCATTGATTGTTACAGTTTATTCACAACAGCTTTCATAATATCCTGCAAAAGGCATGTATTGGCTGCCTTTTCCATGCAATGTCTGTCTTTTGTCTGGACTTTACTCCCGGGTGGCGTGGTATGATGTGTCTTATTGTTCTCGCCAGCAGAGCGGAGAGACAAATGCTCCACCGCTCTCGTCTCCCCAACCAAAGATCTCCCTGGTTCAGGGTGCCAACCCAGGTGCAGAGTGGCATTAGCCATACATGCATGGCATGGCATGCCATACATGGCATGATCAACATAAGACCATGTTATCTCTCGATGTTGGTGTCTAAAAAACGCGTTCCAGCGTAATCCCTGGATCTATTATTTCTTTATTACCGAATGTCACTCTTGTAAATATATTCAGAAAAAATTCGGGAAAGTGATTTTTTCCAGTAAAAACACTACGGATTTGTACATATGCTACATAGCATAGCCATGAATTATATGATAATACCACATACACCACAATATTGACGTAAATAGTGGCTGAAAAAAATATATATTGCTGAGACATCAGTTTTTTGCTCGATAAAAGAATCCTGTCTTTTTGACAGACAGTCCCACCAGCGCTAGGACAGCTGCTGGAAGCTGCAATTCCAGGACCGGCAGTCCAAACCATAGGCAGTCTCTGGACCAAATTTCCCGCCCTACCATTCATAGTATTATAATAGTAACAGTTTTAGTGAAAACATGTACTGTAGTTATATTTGTTAGTTTTAAGTAACTTTGTTTGAGTTACCCTACCGGTTTCAAATTTTCTTTTTCTTTATTAATAGACGTAACTTAGAGTATAGAGTATGAAATTTCCATTTTTCATTGGAAATAAAATAAAACTAAAAGAACTGTGTGCTTTATAGTCTTCAAATATTGTGTATTCTATTACACAGTATACACACGGATGTGATTAGGGGTGGTTGTAGAAGCGCATGTGTTTCCAGAGTAAGGGGACCGCCCACCCTAAATCTTGTTTACTGAAGGATCATGCTGTACAATTTGATGAGCTATTTAAGGCTAAGTAAGAACTTCAAAACATAAGTTTCATATAGATCTGGCCAATAGTTTTTTGCAAAATAAAAAAATATGTAAAAAAAAAGAGGAAAATTAGGCTGATTTGAAATGCTTTCAACTCGTAGGATTATTGGTGGATTTCTTTTATTTTATAACCCTTAACTCCTCTACTTATGACGAAAGATTTTATAGTGTGGTTTTTCTTTATCTTTCTGTATCACCGAGAAATAAGATTTTTGAAAATTGGAAAAATTAACCCCTAAAAAGTCAGTTTGAAACACTAGTGCCATGTTTCTAACTTTTCTGAAATCATGCATATAGAAATGTAAGTATTAACGCCACCACACATCTGTAAAGAGAAAAAAAAGTTGTCCTGGCGACTGTACTTTTTTTGTAGACGCAAAATCCATAACATTTCTATTATGTCCTGTACTCTTTTATTTATGCAGATCGAGATGTTAGGAAAATCACAGATATGCTGTAAAAAAGCGATGAGGATGTGTTTTAAAAAGAAAATACATTAAACAGTGATCAATTTAGGGTTGTAGGACGCTAGTGGACGCTAGTGGACGCTGTTTAGTCTAAATTGATCACTAATTAAAGCTAATTAAAGCGATAATTGTGAAAAAAAGTGGGCTGCGAGAATTGAGGAAACCGTGATGTAGGTGATGGGTAATGGGTGAGTGAATGGGTGGGGTGATGGGTAATGGGTGTGGGGTGATGGGTGAGTGAATGGGTAGGGGGTGATGGGTTGGGGTGATGGGTGATGGGTGAGGGAATAAGTGGGGGGTGATGGGTAATGGGTGAGTGAATGGGTGTGTGGTGATGGGTAATGGGTGAGTGAATGGGTGTGTGGTGATGGGTAATGGGTGAGTGAATGGGTGGGGGTGATGGGTAATGGGTGAGTGAATGGGTTGGTGGTGATGTGAATGGGTTGGCGTTAATACATACATTTCTACATCCATGAAGTTCGAAGGGGATATCTGGAGAGTCTGTGTTTGGTGGGCCCACAGGTGGTGGCCGAAGGCCCAACAATAGCCCTCCGCAGGAGCTAGCCATAAAGTCCGCCCGGAGGGCGGCTTTGCGGCTAGTCTATAATATATAAGCGAAAGTGTGTGTGTGCCTCTGTCTGTCTGTCTGTCTGTCTGTCTGTGTGTTGGCTATAGGTTCCGCCCCTCGTGGCGGAATCCCATCATATGGCACATTTTTGGAACCAGGTTGACCAGGGGAAGGTTTTAAGCCCACTTATGAGATGATCCGATTTTTATTTTTTTTAGCCGCCTATTAGCGATAATTGTGAAAAAAAGTGGGTTGCGAGAATTGAGGAAACCTTGATGTAGGGTGATGGGTAATGGGTGAGTGAATGGGGGGGTGATGGGTAATGGGTGTGTGGTGATGGGTAATGGGTGAGTGAATGGGTGGGGAGTGATGGGTAATGGGTGAGTGAATGGGTGGGGGGTGATGGGTAATGGGTGAGTGAATGGGTGGGGGGTGATGGGTAATGGGTGAGTGAATGGGTTGGGGGTAATGTGAAACACAGACTCTCCAGATAGCCCCTTCTAACTTTCCTGAAATCATGGATGTGGAAATGTATGTATTAACGCCAACCCATTCACATCACCCCCACCATTCATTCACCCATTACCCATCACCCCCCACCCATTCACTCACCCATCACCCATCACCCCCAACCCATTCATTCACCCATTGCCCATCACCCCCAACCCATTCATTCACCCATTACCCATCACCCCCTCCCATTCACTCACCCATTACCCATCACCACACACCCATTCACTCATCCATTACCATCACCCCCCATCTATTCCCTCACCCATCACCCATCACCCCCCACCCATTCACTCACCCATCACCTCACACCCGTTACCCATCACCCCACCCATTCACTCACCCATTACCCATCACCCCCCACCCATTCACTCACCCATTACCCATCACTCCCCACCCATTCACTCACCCATCACCTCACACCCATTACCCATCACCCCACCCATTCACTCACCCATTACCCATCACCCTACATCAAGGTTTCCTCAATTCTCGCAACCCACTTTTTTTTTTCACAATTCTGCTAATAGGCTGCTAAAAAAGAAGAAGAAAAAAGTGATCGGATCATCCCATAAGTGGGCTTAAAACCTTCCCCTGGTCAACCTGGTTCCAAAACTGTGGCATATGATGGGATTCCGCCATGGTGGGCGGAACCTATACCACACACACAGACAGACAGACAGACCCACACACTTTCGCTTATATTATTACTAGCCGCAAACCCGCCCTCCGGGCGGACTTTTTGGCTAGCTCCTGCGGAGGGCTATTGGTGGTGGGCCTTCGGCCCCACCACCTGTGTTTGGTGGGCCTCCGGCCCACCAAACACGGACTCTCCAGATAGCCCCTTCTAACTTTCCTGAAATCATGGATGTAGAAATGTATGTATTACCCCCACCCATTCACTCACCCATTACCCATCACCCCCACCCATTCACTCACCCATTACCCATCACCCCCCACCCATTCACTCACCCATTACCCATCACCCCCCACCTATTCCTCACCAATCACCCATCACCCCCAACCCATCACCCCCCACCCATTCACTGCACCATCACCCACACCCATTACCCATCACCCCACCCATTCACTCACCCATTACCCATCACCCACCCATTCACTCACCCATTACCATCACCCTACATCAAGGTTTCCTCAATTCTCGCAACCCACTTTTTTTTCACAATTATCGCTAATAGGCTGCTAAAAAAAAAAAGAAGTGATCGGATCATCTCATAATTGGGCTTAAAACCTTCCCCTGGTTAACCCGGTTCCAAAAATGTGCCACATGAGGTGATTGCGCTACGGGGGGCGGAACCTATACCAGACACACACACACACACACACACCACAGACCAGACAGACAGACAGACACACTTTCGCTTATATTTACCATTACCCATCACCCCCCACCTATTCCCTCACCCATCACCCATCACCCCAACCCATCACCCCCACCTATTCACTCACCCATCACCCCACACCCATTACCCATCACCCCACCCATTCACTCACCCATTACCCATCACCTACATCAAGGTTCCCCAATTCTCGCAACCCACTTTTTTTTTCACAATTATCGCTAATAGGCTGCTAAAAAAAAAAGAAAAAAAAGGTGATCGAATCATCTCATAAGTAGGCTTATGACCTTCCCCTGGTCAACCCGGTTCCAAAAATGTGCCATATGAGGTGATTGCGCCACGGGGGGCGGAACCTATACCACACACACACACACACACAGACAGACAGACAGACAGACAGACAGACAGACAAACAGACAGACACACTTTCGCTTATATTATTATAGATAGATATAGATAGATAGATAGATATAGGGATTTATGCGGGGCGGGGCGGGGCAGGCCCAGGAGGGTTTTTGCGTACAGGAAAGCCACTTACGTTCGAGATTCAAAATATTTCACTGAAGACAAAGTTGTCGAGGGCCACAAACTCTATCGGGGGTGTGACGTTGAAATTACATTCAGACCTACACTTAGTCCGCCAGACGCCACGAAGCTCACCAGAAAGCCACTCCATTACACTTTACACTCGCAGAAAAGCCACTTACGTTCGAGATTCGGATTTTTTTACTGGAGACAAAGTTGTAGAACGCAAAAAAGTCTATCGGAAGTGTGCCCTCGACATTGCCGTAAGACCTACATTAAGTTCGCCAGACTCCAGAAAGCTCACTTCAAATACAAAATAGCGCCTCGTTCCTCGGGTCAAAACATTTTCCCTGGCAACTGGAGAATGCACGTTGTTATTTACCCAACGTAGGTGTTTAAGGGCTGGATAATGTTTAAGGTTTAAGGACCTAAAACCAAACACTAGCAGTAAAAAATAACCAATGTAAGCCGCTAAAAACTGACGGTCAAAGTCCAGCTCACGTTTCGCCTGTAGTTAATGAACATGCCAACGCAGTGTGTTGTGTCAAGTATTCGCAAAATTTGGGATTTTTTTTTTTAAAAACGTAATATCTCAAAACATGTCATGTTAGGACTAAACAAACTGTGCCATTGCGTAGATCTCGTCGAACTGGACAAAAATGATTTACGGCATTTTTCTTTTAGATCAATATTTTAGTCGGGGAAAAAACCCCCCAAACCATAAGGGGCCCCAAATTTTGGGGAATTTGCAGCCAGAAAAAAATGAATTTTTTTAAATATAACGGCAAACAATCTCAGTAATAATTGTGTTAATGACAGTATAAAAAATTGCTTTTACATAAAATTTCCCCAATAATGTATTTTTTTATCGGGAAAAAAACCGTAACGTAAAATTCATACTCTAACCCCAAACCGAAATGGAGAACGTTGTACTTCGGGGTCAAAAGATAGAAAACCCTTTTCCCCCGTTGTTAAAATATAAAACGGTAAAGGGGCCAAAAAAAAGTCGCAAAAATCGCCCAAACGAAAAAACGTAAAATCATACAATGCAACCGAAAAAAAAAAAAAGTCACAAGCATTTCGGACGGTTTTTTAAACTCACTTTTGACGTCAACAAAAAGTTTCCAACTGTGGGGGCCGTAAACTTTCAATAAACGTGCAGAACGAAAAAAGGTTTTGAAATCTCCCCTACTTTCCTCTTTTATATAATACTAGCCGCAAAGCCGCCCCGGGGGGGATTTTTTGGCAGCTCCTGGGGAGGGTTTTTGGGGGCCTTCGGCCCCCCAAAACACGACTCCCCAGATAGCCCCTTCTATTTTCCTAAATCATGGATTTTAAAAGTATTTTTTAACGCCAATCCATTCACATTACCCCCAACCCTTTCACCCCCCCTAACCCATCACCCCCCCCATTCACTCACCCATTACCCATCCCTCCCCCCCTTTTCCCACCTTTCCCCTCACCAACCCCCTTTCACCACCCTTTCCCCATCACCCCACCTATTCTCTCACCCATCACCCCCCCCCCAACCCTCACCCCCCCCCCATTACTCCCCCAAACCCCCCACACCCATTACCCATCCCCCCACCCATTCACTCCCCAATTACCCAATACCCTTTCCCCCCAAGGTTTCCTTAAATTCTCGAAAACCACTTTTTTTCTAAAACCCAAATTTTCGTAAAGGCTGCAAAAAAAAAAAAAATGACGGGTCATCCCATAAATGGGCTTATAAGTGCCCCTGGTCGAGTGGTTCCAAAACTGTGCCATATGATGGGATTGTGCCCCGGGGACGGCACCTATCGGGGACCACACACACCACCCCGACAGAAGAACACTTTGTTATATTTTATAGATATAGGATTTATGGGGGGCGGGGCGGGGGAGGTAATGTTTGTCGTTATTTACATGCCCTCCGTGAAAATGATCTCAGTAACAATTGTGTATAATCACGGTGTAAATAAATGCTATTCTATGTAATTTCCCCTGACATGAATATTAGGGGAAATATAATTATGTTTGTAGGCATTTATCGGGTGAAAATAAGCTTACAGAGGGGAAAAAAATTGCGTTTAAAATCAAATATCGGAAAAACAAAGACCAGATTCGTGTTCGCCATCAGTAGAAGCCCCTATAAACCGAGTTTCATCCAAATTGAGTTTCCTTTATTTTCCCCCAACATCTGCGGGCTATGTATGTATGTATGTAGTAGCAGGGATGTCAATTTTCCGCGGATTCGCGGATTTCCGAGTATTTTATTGCCAGCTGGGTCATTTCTGTGAATCGTGTAGATTCGGTTTAAAATTTAGGGGGGGGGGTTGTACCTAGTTGGCTAGCCCACACCCGAACCTGACCCTGGCCACTGGTCCAGCACAGACCACAACATAGTTTTGGCTGCCACGGGAAGTTAATACTATCTGCATGACATGTTCTTATTGTTTTATACGAGTGTACAAGATGACCTGGATATTCTGACAATAGTGGTAGAGTTGTGTTGTATTTTTTGTTTTTATACAATTTGTTATCAACAGGGCAATTTAAGGTGTGACGGGTTTTTCATGTTTTAACTGGGCAGGTAAGGCAGGATCATGATGATAGTGATTAAAATTTACAAGTTAGTAAATTGGCAATTGATTCAGTTTCATCATGCAGATGCATGTATTGGCATGTCATATGTGCAGGAATAAATTGTTTATTGTTTTTTGTTTATACATTTATATAGCGCCTAAATAATGGATAAAGTTGACTAATATATATGACAATATTTTGTTGTGTTTTACTTTTCCAACGGAAACAGTGTTAATATTTCATTTATCATGTCAAAAGGGTTTAAATAATTCATATACATTTCACAATTTAAGTTGCATGATATACCATATATATATAACATATACCCAAAGACAGACAAAATGAGACCAGAAATTTTTATAGATATTATAACCAAGGACCCCTCAGAAGCTCTCTCAGAGCATGAAATTTACAAAAAATCTCGGGGGGGGCTTACAGCGCCCCCAGAAACCACAGCTGGAGGTTCCCTCGCTACGCTCGGTCAGCTTCGCTGCGCTCGGATGAGTTGGTGCCCCTATTATTTTATTTCAGAGCTTTTTTTATTTTTTTGTTGACATCCCTGAGTATGATCCATATTTTTTTTTTTAAATCACTTTGCATTAAATCTCAGTAACTAAAAACATAAGGACCAAAACGTATAGAATACCGTTTAGATATACTATAGAATAGGTTCAAAGACTATTGAGTGCCGATCCAGTGGTATACGCGGAAATTAAATTCATGCCTAAATAAAGTCCAAATCAATGTTTCTAGAAACAAATAAAACTATATATCTCGAGAACGTGACATGTTAGGACTAAACAAACTGTGCCATGCGAAATTTTCTCGCGAACTGGACAAAAATTACTTACGGCATTTTTCTTTTTAGATCAATATTTTAGTCGGAAAACGCCAAAAACCATGAGAGGCCCAAATTTTGAGGAATTTTACAGCCAAAAACTAGGGATATTTTTTATTTACATAAATTATATACGTGAAAACGATATCAGTAATATTGTGTAAAATTTGACAGTAAAAATAATTGCTATTCAATATAATTTCCCCAATAATGAATATATTTTGATCGGGAAAAACCGTAACGTTTAAATTCCCTACTCTAACTCCCAAACCCGAAATCGTAGAACGTTTGTATTCACAGCCAAAAGATAGTAAACCCTACGATGCTTAAAATAGGTTAACGGTCAATGGGCCAACAAAAGTCGCATAAACTCGTCACAAGGAAAAAAAAACCGTAAATCCATACATGGGCAGCTCGAGAACTAAAATTTACAGAGAAATTCGGACGGTTTTTTAGAACATCACATTTGACGTACAACAAAACATGTATTCCAACTGTGGGCCCCGTTACATTTCAAATAAACGCTGCAGAACGCAAACACGTTGAAATCTCAGCTCACGTTCCCTTATTATCTATAATAATAAAGCGAAATTTTGTGTGTGGTGTGTGTGTGGTGTCTGTCTGTCTGTGTGTCCCGCGATAGGTGCCACCCCCAGTGCCCCAATCCCATCATATGGCACATTTTTGGAAACCGGGTTCGACCAGGGCACATTTTAAGCCCACTTATGAGATGACCCGATCACTTTTATTAAAAGAAAAATAGTTAGTAGCCTATCTATAATAATATAAGCGAAAGTGTGTCTGTCTGTGTGTGTTTTGTGGTATAGGTTCCGCCCCCCGTGGCGCAAACACCTCTTTATGGCACATTTTTGGAATCGGGTTGACCAGGGGAAGGTCATAAGCCCACTAGTCCATGAGCCAGGCCAGATATCGGTACCACCTGGGTTTGGACTAAACACGAATGGTACTAAAAAAATGTTTATAGAGTGACTGTAAATACATTAAGATATGATAGCCTTCCCGCATGGTAGCTTAGCCCTGTTTTTTTGATGCAATGGGGGTGCTACCCATAAAAAAAGATTTTCAGCGTGACGCTCGGTGGTTTTCCTCATTTTCTTTAAAATCAATCACACGATCGTTGCGAAACTTTGGACCCCTATGTAGAATTTGATTCTCTACCCAGATTTTGTTCATAGGTATTTTTAAAATTTCCTCATATTTTGGGATTTACCCTAAAAAAAATTAATTTTGGGTATTTTCCCAAAAAATCTGGAAAATCCCTAAATATGGGAGAAATTGAAAAATATATTCCAACAGCTCTTTGAAAGCTAATTTGATTCTCTACAAGAGTTATTCCGATGTATATTTCAAGTTTCCCCATATTTAGGGTTTTATTTCATATTTGGTGATTTTTGTGATTTTTTGGAGATAATTTATTATTGGAAGGAGCAAACATATGTAGAATTGTTTCCATGTAAATGTGTTTGTTGTTTTTGTTCAGTAATTTTTAAATGGTGATATTTTTTTTGCAGGTGTGTGCTGACTGTCGGACGGCATGATGCAACCATCAGCGAGGAAGAGAGCACGGATCGACTGTATCATCCACTGCTTTGATGATGACAGCGATGCTCTGGTGTCACCACGGGATTTGGACTCCTGGAACACATTGCTCAGGGCTCCCAGAGATCAGGCAGCATGATCCAGTCCTGGAAGCAGCCAAGGGCCTTGAAGAAGGAGGAATACCACACATCCCTTATCACCGTAAATGTCGAAAGTCTCTTTACAATAAAGAAGTCACTGGATTCTATCCTTGCCAAGGGGGGTCAAGATAGAATCAGCAAGCGTCGACCACAGGAGGAGGGCATCAAGGGATGCCCCCTAGTACTAGCAGGGTGTATGCCAAGTATGTCTCTTCTGGGGAGAAGTCAAGCAAGTACATGAAAGCAGCAAAGACAAGGGAGCCACTCATCCAGTGTTTTGAGCTACGAGCAGATGAGAAGATCCGCAGAGAAAGCAACAAGGAAACTCAACCAGAGAATCCTTGGTTTACTTGGGCAGAGACCTTGTTGCTGCAGAGGGTCATACCACAAGTCGTGCTACAAACTCTTCACAAAAGATGATTCCCCAGCGGCCGCCAGGTCTGGTGCAGGTGAAAATCAGGAAGAAAGCGAGGGAGCACGCTACGAAGAGGCTGAGATAAAAAGCCCTAAAGGGAAACTCTTCTTGTATGAAAGGACTGAATTATTCCCCAACCCAGGGGTACTGCCTATGATAAACCTCACATCTAGGCTTGAGAGATCCATGTGTCCCGTGGTATTATCCAACTGAAACCAGCGACAAAAAAAAAACATGTTCGCCAAAAAGATTGAAACCGAGTTTGGGGAATCACTACGCTTTGTCCAGATGAGAAAGGAAAGCTTCAAATCTATCCCGCAGCCTCTCAATGGACGACCTTGCCCGACAAGCACACAAAAGAAAAAAAGATCTGCAAGAAGCAAGAGCAGCTAACTCTGAAGATATCTTAACCAAAGCAGGAATGCAGCTGAGGAATGAGATCAATAAGCAAGATGTGAGTCAGCCATGGCTCCCGATACAGATCAGAATGTTATTCCTGCAGCAGTCACTAAATTCCTGCACACCCTACTGACAGGAGAGTGTGAGTGTAAAACTCCCTCTGAAAGAGCTCAACGTCTTGCCACATCCTTCGGCAGTGGACTTGGTCTTTGCTGTTACCAGTGGCAAGACAAAGCCACCCAAGCACGTACTGCTGTCCAATGCTGTAAAGTGTTTGACAGGAAACACAGAACTGATCCGAACTCTGAATCGCCCTTGGCCACTGTGTGTCCTACTCAATTTTTAGGAGATCGATCAGCCCTTTGTATCCAGAAGCTGGAATGTTCAAAGGATGACATTCCACTGCCAGCAAACACTACCTGGTGTGTTCACAACCCTGGCCGGGGAAAATAACATCGACCGACTTGAAGAGACACTAAGTGGAGCAGGTACTTCTCACAGAGTCAATGGCATTGCTGTCCAGTTCCAGGTTGCAGGCTCTGTGCCAGAGAAGGTCCTGCCAGAGATTACCAAGTCCAAGATAAGAAGCATCACTTGACCGCATCAATTTTTGCCAATATACAATGTTGGGCGGCGGGCAGGGCCAACCCAGGATTGAGACTGCGTATGTCGACACTACCAAAGAGGTCCAGGATTCAAAGACCAAGAACCATATCTAGCTTCTTACTCGAATGTCAACCATGAGAACCAGTCCATCAGCAGTTGGACTGGGTTCAACATCAAAATCCGCAGAGAAAATTGCAGTGGTCCAGGCACTGTAAGCTACCTGCCCACTATCAATGCTCCCGCAACAGAAAATGTCCACCGTTAATGAAGTCTTGGAGCAAACGCATGCCACCCATGCAGTCCTTACAGTTTAAACCCAAGATTGTGTGCGTGTTTGATCAAGCAACTCTATGCCAAAGCTGCCGAGGTTCTCTGGAAACAAGAGAAGTTCAAAACATTATCTCAGGATGGGCGTCTTCCAACAATCTGCAAACTCCTCTCCACCATAGGGGAAAAGGTTTCAGGATGCAGGTCTTAGAGATCTGTGTGTGGAATCAGGTGTCATCGCAGAAGGATCAGTCAGGGGTGATGGACGGCCCGGGGGTACAACAGAGCAGTGAGACTGCACAAGCTCGTGTATGAAGCACTGATGAGGCTTGCATGGAAAGGCTTCCTTCCATGGCTAGAAGAAAACCATTCAAGGGACATACACATCTGGATTTGGGAAAACTGAAGAACATCAACAGCTTCCACAGCAATGTGTCTCAGGGAACCTTTCAAGAGCTGTGGAGAGTGAATCATGCACACTATCCTGAAGCTCTTCCAAATTTATCTTGAGACCCTAAAAGATGAACACAAACCTCTCAGCATTCTGGATGTCATACCTGGACATGGTTGAGATCATGCTGGACCCGGTTCGACCTCCCGAGAAGGCAACTGGATGCTTCCCTAGGAGCAATCCGACAGATGATACCGTGGTTTTTTTGCCTATGACAAGGTGAACTATGCCCGATTTCCCGACCTACTACTATGCCATGATGTCTCGACTGCCCATTGAACACCAGAGGTCCATGAACACTTCATGCAAGGTGGCTTTTCGGTCCAGATCGGTAGCAAGAATCCCTTTGGACGGATTCCTGTGGACCAGACCATCGAAGAGACGATCAAAAAAAGCCCCCCCAACACCAGGGGGCACAAAAGGCTTCAAACCTGAAAGGTGGAGCTGTCGCCAGGTACTACCTGACATCGGAGTATCGCAGCAGATACTTTTAGGCAGCTCAGGGCCATGGTAGTAGCCAAAAGTGATACTGACTTCATCACCCAGACCTACAGATGCCCAGGATTAGAAGGAAAGAGGCCTAGTCCAATCTTTAGTTCAACTGATGGGGGACCAGCTGGTTTGAACCCTTCAACGCAGAGCAAGGAGATCTTGTCAGTTTGTCAACTGCGACTACAGCACCACCAGAAGTTGCCAAAGACCTTCTAGGGGCCTACAGAATAGGAGGAGGATGCATATCAAGCCTTCAAGGAAGAGCGCCTGGGGACCCATTTCGCCAACTATACAGTTTCATGAAAACGATGACGAAGACGAAACTGAGAACGTTCACTAACATCAGAAAGAAAACCACGCTCACAAGGCCATGCCCAAAGGGGCTATCTTGAAGGCTGACAGGAACCTATTTGGCCGATGATTTTTGTTGCTGAGAACAGAAAGCTCAAAATGAGTGGGTGTCTTGGCTCATCCCCTGGGCTTTGCCATGGGCATTGCCAGCGGTGATGGGTCTCTCCGCAAGACCAACAAGGCTGCCCTAGCAAGGGAGTTGGAGAGGAATGTTCTCCTGGGAGAGGTGATCCCCGGCCTCTCTACATAATTGATGGGATGAGCCTGGTCCAGAAACTGAAGGGAAACGACAACACTTTTTCACAGCTTGCAGGCACAGCACTGAGTCACGTTGTCCAGAGGGTGCTAAAGCGGGCGCATTGATGTTGTGTTTGACGTCTACAAGGAGACATCCATCAAAGATGCAGAACGAGCCAACAGAAGTGCAGGCACAGGGATCCATTTCAAGAACATTCAACCTGGGCACAAACATCCAGCAGTGGAAAAAAGTACTCGGGATTCCTCCAACAAGGCAAGTCTCATCAAGTTCCTGGTAGAAGAATGGAAAAAACCACAGCACAGGAGAAGCTCGAGGGCAAGGGCGTATGTCCCTGTGAGCAGCTCTGCTTCAAGATCACCAAAGAGCAGTGGGAAGAGGCTCCCGAGCTTAAGTCAAGTCAAGAAGAAGCAGGGCACACGCCTCCTTCTCCATGCACCTTCATGCAGCAGAATCTGGGTACAAGTCTGTCATCATCAAATGCAGAGGATACAAGACGTCATGGTCCTGTGTCTGGGCATGTGCCACCAAGATCCCATCCCACCTGTTCCAGAAGTGCGGGACGAAGAACCGGACAAGATTCCCGGATATCACCACACTGAGCCGTACCCCTGGGGGGCAGCGTGTGTTTATTCATTGATTGGTATGCATGCCTTTTCAGGCTGTGATACCGTCAGTGCATTCGCTGGCCGGGGGAAGATGACGACACTCAAGCAGGTGAAGATGGACAAGACATACCAGGATGCTTTCCACAACTTGGGCGTCTGGGGGAATGTCTCCTGAACTCTTTGAGAAGCTACAGGAAATCACCTGCCACATGTACCTGCCATTACCCACACAACTGAGGTGAACAAGTTCGGTATGAGCGTTCTGTGCGAGACGTGGAGAGGTGGAGTCAGTCACTCCTCCTTGTGAGGACTGCCTCTTCATGGGATGCACTACGTGCAAACTACAGGCTGCGATCTGGAGGAGAAGTCTGCAGAGCCAGCATTTGTTTCGAAACCCAACAGACTGCGGCTGGATGACAGATGAGGGGCGGCAAGCTTGCTGTCAACTGGATGCGAGGCCTCACCAGCACCAGATGCTGTTATGCAGCTACTGTCCTGCAAGTGTGTGCGGTCATGCGAACCCCTAAGTGCACTTGCCTCAGCAATGGGGGCCCGAAGTGTACGGACATGTGCAGGTTACAGACATGCCAGAAAAAAGGCTATTGAAAAGAGCCGGTAGCACAACAGTCAGATTCCGAGTCGACGTAGATGATTTTTGAGGAGGATTAATTGGCCATAAAAAGTAAGTACAAGCCATGGCATGCTTAGTGTGTATTTACAGGACTTGTATTAAATGTGACAATTACTATAAATTTATTTTAGTGACATTTAGGCATTCCTGTCCCAATTTGACAATTTAAAATTTTCTGAATTTTCGGTAGGGTGTGTCTATTCAAGAAGTGATAAACGACCATTAAGCTACCAGTGTGCAAGGGCTATCATATCAAAACATAAAATAGAGACATGTAGCAAACTAAAAACACCTAAGAGAATTAGTCACCCGGGTGTACCGATATCCCAAAATTCGGGTCTTGGCTCATGGACTACATTTTGAGATGAAACCGATCACTTTTTCTTCTTTTTTTTTAGCAGCCCTATTAGCGAGAATTGTGAAAACAAAAGGGGTTGCGAGAATTTAGGAAGCCTTGATGTAGGGTAATGGGTGAGTGAAAAGGGTGGGGTGATGGGTAATGGGTGTGGGGTGATGGGTGAGTGAATGGTGGGGGGTGATGGGTTGGGGGTGATGGGTGATGGGTTTAGGGAATAGGTGTGGGGTGATGGGTAATGGGTGAGTGAATGGGTGTTGGTGATGGGTAATGGGTGGTGAAAGGGTGGGGGGTGATGAGTAATGGGTGAGTGAATGGGTGGGGGGGGATGGGTAATGGGTGAGTGAATGGGGGGGGGTAATGGGTGGGGGGAAACAAAACATTTCTACATCCATGATTTCAGGAAAGTTAGAAGGGCTATCTGGAGAGTCCATGTTTGGTGGGCCGAGGGCCCCCCAAACACAGGTGGTGTGGCCGAAGGCCCACCAATAGCCCTCCGCAGGAGCTAGCCAAAAAGTCCGCCCGGAGGGCGGCTTTGGGCTAGTTAGCGATAATTGTGAAAAAAAGTGGGTTGCGAGAATTGAGGAAACATTGATGTAGGGTGAAAGAGTAATGGGTGAGTGAATGGGTGGGGTGATGGGTAATGGGTGTGGGATGATGAGTGAGTGAATGGGTGGGGGGTGATGGGTTGGGGGTGATGAGTGAGGGTGAGGGAATAGGTGGGGGTGATGGGTAATGGGTGAGTGAATGGGTGTGTGGTGATGGGTAATGGGTGAGGAAATGGGTCGGGGGTGATGGGTAATGGGTGAGTGAATGGGTGGGGGGTGATGGGTAATGGGGGAGTGAATGGGTTTGGGGGTGATGTGAATGGCCCACCAAACACAGGTGGTGGGCCGCAGGCCCACCAATAGCCCTCCGTAGGAGCTAGGCAAAAAGTCCGCCCGGAGGGCGGCTTTGCGGCTAGTATAATATATATAGAGCGCGAGATTTATGCGGGGCGGGGCGAGGCAGGCTTAGGGGTGTTCTTCGTACAGTAAAGCCACTTACGGTCGAGATTCTAAATATTTCACTGAAGACAAAGTTGTCGAGGGCCACAAACTCTATCGAAAATGTGGCCTCAAAATTACATTCAGACCTACACTAAGTCCGCCAGACGCCACGAAGCTCACCTGTAAGCCACTCCATTTCACTTTAAACTCACAGAAAAGCCACTTACGTTCGAGATTCGATAAATTTCACTGAGGACAAAGTTGTAGAACGCAGACAAATCTATCGGAAATGTGCCCTCGACATTGCCGTAACAAACACATTAAGTCTGCCAGGCGCCGGAAAGCTCGCTTCGCATACAAAATCGTTTCTAGCTTGTTTAAGATCTGCGACGTGCGCAGCACGTCGCAGATCTTAAACCCGGGTCAGAAAAGCCATACCTAGCTTGTTTAAGATCTGCGACGTGCTGCGCACGTCTCAGATCTTAAACCAGGGTCAGAAAAGCCACACCTAGCTTGTTTAAGATCTGCGACGTGCTGCGCACGTCTCAGATCTTAAACCTGGGTCAGAAAAGCCACACCTAGCTTGTTTAAGATCTAAGATCTAAGATCTAAAGGTCTAAGATCTTAAACCAGGGTCATGAAAGCCACACACGTCTCAGATCTTAAACCTGGGTCAGGAATTTTGCAGCCAGCAACTATGATATTTTTTATTTACATATATAAGTAAAAACATTCTCAGTAATAATTGTGTATAATGACAGTATAAATAATTGTTATTCTATATAATTTCCCCAATAATGAATATTTGTTGATCGGGAAAAACCGTAAGATAAAATTCATACTCTAACTCCCAAACCGTAAGTCGTAGAACATTTGTTACTGACTGCCAAGAGATAGTAAACCCTACGTTGCTCAAAATATGTTAACGGTCATTGGGCCGACAAAAGTCGCATAAACTCGTCACAACGAAAAAATCGTAAAATTCATACATGGCAACTCGAGAACCAAAAGTCACAGACCATTGTTGATGGTTTCAGCAAAACCGGCAACGGCCGCACAACATAACATGTATCCAAAACATTGGCCGTTAAATGTCAAATAAACGCGTCAGAACGAAAAAACCGTAAAATTCATGCATGGCAACTCGCGAACCAAAAGTCACAGACCGTTGGTGATGGTTTTCCGCAAAGAGGCAACGGCCGTACAACAAAACATGTATTCCAAACGTTGGCCGTTAAATGTCAAATTAACGCGTCAGAACGAAAAAAACGGTCTAAGTCCAGCTCACGTTCCTCTATTATTATCTATTATAATAATATAAGCGAAAGTGTGTGTGTCTGTCTGTCTGTCTGTGTGTGTGGTATAGGTTTCCGCCCCACCGTGGCGGAATCCCATCATATGGCACAATTTTGGAACCAGGTTGATCAGGGGAAGGTTTTTAAGCCCACTTATGAGATGACCCAATCACTTTTTTTTTTTTTTTTAGCAGCCTAATAGCGAGAATTGTGAAAAAAAGTGGGTTGCGAGAATTGAGGAAACCTTGATGTAGGGTGATGGGTAATGGGTGAGTGAATGGGTGGGGTGATGGGTAATGGGTGTGAGGTGATGGGTGAGTGAATGGGTGGGGGATGATGGGTGATAGGTGAGGGAATATATGGGGGGTGATGGGTAATGGTGAGTTGAATGGTGTGTGGTGATGGGTAATGGGTGAGTGAATGGGTGGGGGGTGATGGGTAATGGGTGAGTGAATGGGTGGAGGGTGATGGGTAATGGGTGAGTGAATGGGTTGGGGGTGGTGTGAATGGGTTGGCGTTAATACATACATTTCTACATCCATGATTTCAGGAAAGTTAGAAGGGGCTATCTGGAGAGTCTGGTGAGAGTCTGGTGGTGGGCCGAAGGCCCACCAATAGCCCTCCGCAGGAGCTAGCCAAAAAGTCCGCCCGGAGGGCAGCTTTGCGGCTAGTATATATATATAGGGACGGATTTATGCGGGGCGGGCCGGGCAGGCTCAGAGGGGGTTTTTCGTACAGAAAGCCACTTACGGTCGAGATTCAAAGAAACTCACAACTGACAAGGTTGTAGAGGGCCACAAACTCTATCGGCAATGTGGCCTCAAATTTTCATTCAGACCTACACTAAGTCCGCCAGACGCCACGAAGCTCACCTGAAAACCAGTATATTTCACTTTAAACTCACAGATAAGCCACTTAATTTCGAGATTTGATAAATTTCACCGAAGACAAAGTTGTATAGCGCTAAAAACTTTATCGGGAATGTGCCCTCGATACTGCCGTAAGACCTACATTAAGTCCGCCAGACGCCGGAAAGCTCACTTCTCATACAAAAATCGCCGCGTTTTTCGGTAAAACACTGTTTCCTGGCCACTGGATTTTCCAACGTTATTATTTACCCAACGTAGGGGTTTCAGGCTGGATACTAGTTAAGGTCTAAGGTCCTATCACCAAACGCCAAAAGTAGCAACAAAAACAGCGTAAGTCGGGTCAAACACGTCCGCGTCGAAGTCCAGCTCACGTTCGCCTGTAGTAAAGAATATCGGTGAAATATACTTTTTTCCTACAAATTGAAGTATACAATTCTATTTTTAGATTAATTTGCACACTATAGGTAGCTTACATTACTTAAGCTAATAAATAGAGTAAGTAAAAGGTTATTTATTGCTGATAAACGGTATATTGCAAGCGTTTTTCATAGTTTCTTGTAAACTGTAGTGTTATTGTATGTATTTATATACAAGTAGTTTTTTACTTATCATATTGCTATTATACCCATAAAATGTAGTGTTTTTTTCAATGATTGTTAGCTAGTTATCAGTGAAGAGTTTTTTTTTTTTCTACAAATTGAAGTATATCCTCTCTATATCAGGAGCTAAATAGCTTTTGATATTTGCTGGCAACTACAATTTACAAAATTAATACCTAAAAATAATGTTATTTTCATGCAAGTTAAGTATCAATTTTTACTCCTAAAAACAATATTTTTTCAAGTGTTTTAATGTTTTTTGAAAGGCAAAAAATGTCGAAAATTGACATTATTCAGCCCTTTTTTTGATAGAGAAATTCAAAATGGGGTATTATAGTTGTTTTTCGTTAGAAAATGCTATTTTAAACTACTGTAAGCTTATAAAAGGAGTTTGAGGCTATTTATTGTGATACAATTGTATATTACAAGTGTTTTTCATAGTTTCTTGTAATTGTAGTGTTTATATCATAAATAAAAGGAATTTTCCTTATGATAATGCTTTATACCCTCATTTTGTGTTGTTTTCAATGATTAGTTCATCTAGTTATCGGTGAAATATAGCTTTTTTCCTACAAATGAAGTATACATCCTTTTTTTAGATTAACTTGCACCTATAAGTAGCTTACATTACATTATGCTATTAATAGAGGAGTATGAGGATATTTATTGTGATATAACGGTATATTGCAAGCGTTTTTCATAGTTTCTTGTAAAATGTAGTGTATTGTATATATACAAGTAGTTTCACCTATCATATTGCTATAACCTATAAAATGTAGTGTTTTTCAATTATTTCAGCTAATTATCAGTGAAGACTTGTTCTTTTCAACAAATTGAAGTATATTCCTCTATATCTGTAGCTAAATAGCATTTGTTAGTGTGACGAAAATTCATATCTCCGCGTATGTGTTGAGACGGTCAAGATGGCTGAGGCAGAGCGTGACTCGCCCCTTTGGAGGAAGCAGAGGTCGTGACTCGGGGTTGCAGGTATGCGCGTTGACGCACGCCGCCAGATAGGTCACCATATAAAACAGGTCGTGACCTCGCCTCGCCTCCACTCCAACACCACTCGTATAGTGTTGTGTGAGAGCCGCGGTCGGCGGGACGTCCGTGGGAGGGTGTAAGTCTCCTTCCAACCTTGATACAGGGTCTTGTAAGTGTTTTGTGAAGCTTGCGCATGTCACCGTGGCGAGGGGG
>JACEEZ010003105.1:2500-15000 GCA_016584305.1 Chionoecetes opilio
AAATCTGCATCGATTAAAATTACATTTGTAGATTGTAGCTATAATCTTAACCTTGGTAAATGCACAAGAGTTCAGGGATATGGTTGATTACCTCGTCAAGAGAAATCAAGAGAAAAGTAAGAAGACAAACAGGAAGAGAAACAACAAGACAAGCAGCAAGACAAGCAAGGTGGAGAAATGAGGATGAAGGGTTTTTAGCAGAACTTGGCAGAGTGTGACATTGTGTTGTGACTTATATAGAGATCCTGTTGGAGGAGACCTTGCTTTGTATACATATGATGATGATTTATTACGCACGTATACAAAAACAAATAAGAAAATAGTAACCAAAAACACCAAACACCTCCATCTACTATTCTTATTCCCTATCGCAGAGAAAAACTGAAAAACAACCTGTATTTCCTCCTTTTTTTTCTCTGTACACTACGATGTCATATTTACAACGTCCTCCAGGAAAAGACAGATATATCGCACACCACTTTTTGTGTCTGAACCTAGACCTTGAGAAGTTTCTGGTCCATATAGACAAGATAGATAGATAGATAGATGGTTTATTGACCACAGCTCGAATTACAACCAGTCTATCTGACTTTAGAATATGCACAATAAAACTTGACAAAAAAAAAAACCCATACTCCATATAATCAAATAACCAAAAAGTTTAAAATAATTGACATCATTTTCCCAGCTGACACCACTACGTATAAATCCCCAGCTGACACCACTACATATAAATCCCCGGCTGACACCACTACATATAAATCCCCAGCTGACACCACTACGTATAAATCCCTAGCCGACACCACTAGGTATAAATCCCCAGCTGACACCACTACATATAAATCCCCAGCCGATACCACTACGTATAAATCCCCAGCTGACACCACTACGTATAAATCCCCAGCTGACACCACTACATGTAAATCCCCAGCTGACACCACTACATATAAATCCCCAGCTGACACCACTACATATAAATCCCCAGCTGACACCACTACATATAAATCCCCAGCTGACACCACTACGTATAAATCCCCAGCTGACACCACTACATGTAAACCCCCAGCTGACACCACTACATATAAATCCCCAGCCGACAACCACTACATAAAAATCCCCAGCTGACACCACTACATATAAATCCCCAGCTGACACCACTACAATATAAATCCCCAGCCGATACCACTACGTATAAATCCCCAGCTGACACCACTACGTATAAATCCCAGCTGACACCACTACATAAAAAATCCCCAGCTGACACCACTACATATAAATCCCCAGCTGACAACACTACATATAAATCCCCAGCTGACACCACTACATATAAATCCCCAGCTGACACCACTACATATAAATCCCCAGCTGACACCACTACATATAAATCCCCAGCTGACACCACTACATATAAATCCCCAGCTGACACCACTACATATAAATCCCCAGCTGACACCACTACATATAAATCCCAGCTGACACCACTACATATAAATCCCCAGCTGACACCACTACATATAAATCCCAGCTGACACCACTACATATAAATCCCCAGCTGACACCACTACATATAAATCCCAGCTGACACCACTACATATAAATCCCAGCTGACACCACTACATATAAATCCCCAGCTGACACCACTACATATAAATCCCCAGCTGACACCACTACATATAAATCCCCAGCTGACACCACTACATATAAATCCCCAGCTGACACCACTGCTTTATAAATCCCCAGCTGACACCACTACATATAAATCCCAGCTGACACCACTATATATAAATCCCCAGCTGACACCACTACATATAAATCCCCAGCTGACACCACTACATATAAATCCCCAGCTGACACCACTACATATAAATCCCCAGCTGACACCACTACATATAAATCCCCAGCTGACACCACTACATATAAATCCCCAGCTGACACCACTACATATAAATCCCCAGCTGACACCACTACATATAAATCCGTAAGATATCATGAATAAACACACATCACACGTCTTGCTGGCATTATCGTTGTTTTCCGCCTCAGGTGACAGGGAGAGGCTGAGGCGGTGGACGTAAAGGGTAGTTCAGCATAGTTCGGCAATGACTCACTCGCCCCTAACAACATGGCACAAGTTAGGGATATTGTAAGAAAGATATTGTAACTGTGTGTGTGTGTGTGTGTGTATGTGTGTGTGTGTGTGTGTGTGTGTGTGTGTCGTGTGCGTGTGTGTGTGTGTGTGTGTGTGTGTGTGTGTGTGTGTGTGTGTGTGTGTGTCTGTGTGTATTTGGAGGAGGAATAAGGAGTGAGTGAGAGTCGCTTGATGTGCCGCCATGTTCTGACCAAACGTAACATCAATAAGGTGCAAAAAGAAAAATTAAACAAATATGAAAAAATTAAATTAATGCACCAAAAACGTGACATTCTAACGCAGAAATAAAAAGATATCAGTGTCCAGGCAAGTGGTAAAAAGAATCATGACACACACACACATATATATATATATTATATATATATATATATATATATATATATATATATATATATATATATATATATATATATATTATATATATATATATATAAATATATGAATGTAAAGGGACGTCTTGGTTGATTCTAATACTACAGAGCCAGTGAAATATCCTAATGAATACGCACAATCCTTGTATGGCTCATAGTCACACACTAAAACCGCAATATAGAAATAACAGGTGAGACGATAGCGTGGTGGTGGCGGTGCGGCGGACAGGCGGCGGAGGCCAACACACAACACACAACAAGGATACCCCGCCTGCATCATGACTCCAGCCTATACTCACACATCATCTGATTAATTCTACAGAAATACAATGCAGATCGCGTATGAAAACATCTGCTAATTTATCACAAAAACATAACTCATTATGAATATTTAGAGCACATTTCTTTGTTAGGAAATTTACGTAAAACTATAGAATAAATCAGAACGATGTTTTAGATTAGACATTCCTCCCGCTAACTTAAAACGCCAAGGCATGGCGCTCCCACCCGTGCGGGAGGAACACTCATCATTGTTCCATTGTTTTTACAGAATATAGGACGTATATAGATATTACTGTTCTATTGTCTTTACTTCTTCCTCTTCTTCTTGTGACCTTTGTCACTTCATAGGACCTTAACTTCACCTTCACCTTCGTCTCCTTCGTAACAAACTTGTCAACTCTTCCCTTGTCTATTTCACCTGGGATGCTAAAATATTTTCAGTATTCAGTATTCTTATCAGTATTATAGATTATTAACAGTATTTAACTCAGCATTTTTAACAGTATTTAAAGACAGGACTCACGTAACCCTAACACTATGGGAGATCCATTCTTGCTAAATAAAGAACCCTTGGAGTAATTTTTTATTATCTGATTCTGATATTTTCCTTCACCGAGCTGCAATACCTGTTGGCTCGCTCCCTGCCTCTCCAAATACACCCCAGGCATTGCATTTTACCGCTCATACAATACAGTTAAGGAGTGCCAAAGTAGTGTTATGATCCTCTCTCTCCCGTTCACTTCCTGTCTTTGTCTCGTTTCTCGTCTGCGCCCCATTGCAACCCTTATGAGACGTTTTTTAAGGAATTATGTTCTACGATTTTTTTGGAATTACTTTAT
The DNA here is from genome assembly GCA_016584305.1 of Chionoecetes opilio. Classification (NCBI taxonomy): domain Eukaryota; kingdom Metazoa; phylum Arthropoda; class Malacostraca; order Decapoda; family Majidae; genus Chionoecetes; species Chionoecetes opilio. Next base: position 6,142 of record JACEEZ010003105.1, read on the forward strand.
AAGATTTTTTTAAGAATTACGATTTATTTCGAAATTACGATATAAGATTTTTTTTTGCAATTACGTTACTATAAGAATTTTTTTGGAATTACGATATGATAAGATTTTTTTTGGAATTACGATATAAGATTTTTGGGGAGGGGATTACGTTATAAGATATTTTTTTGGAATTACGATATAAGATTTTGGGGGAGGGGATTACGTTATAAGATTTTTTTGTGGAATTACGATGTAATAAGATTTTTTTGGGAATTACGATATTATATGATTTTTTTGGAATTACGATATAAGAATTTTTTTGGAATTACGATATGATCAATTTTTTTGGGGAATTACGATATGATATATTTTGGGAATCACGTTATAAGGTTTTTGGAATTACGTTATAAGATTTTTTGGAATTACGTATAAGATTTTTTTGGGAATTACCTTAACATTTTTTTTAGGAATTACGTTATGATCTTTTTTTTGGAATTACCTTATGAGATATTTTTTGGAATTACGCTGTAAGATTTTTTTTTGGAATTACGTTATAAGATTTTTTTTGGAATTACGGTAATTTTTTTTTTAAGGAATTACATTAGATGCTCATTTCTGTATATATCTATCGTCTCAATATTAATCACGCATATGTAGTTAATGTTTATGTTTATGAAAAAATACACGTATACTATCCATGGAATAATTCTTCTCCGCTCAGTTAATCAATGATAACCATATTGCTTTCATAACAAAGCTGACGAGAATTCTCAGGACGGCGTGAAGGTAAAAACTTAAATATACAATAACTTTAAATCTTGGTGTGTTCCATACAACCTTAACCATCCACCTCCCTAAACATACATATAAACATTCTGTAAAGTATTTTTTGTGAGACTAACATGACTGAATACTGAGAGCACACAGACGTCCTTGCCTCCATCTCAGGAGTACCCGATGCATTATGGGTAGAGAGAGAGAGAGAGAGAGAGAGAGAGAGAGAGAGAGAGAGAGAGAGAGAGAGAGAGAGAGAGAGAGAGAGAGAGGAGAGAGAGGAGAGAGAGAGAGAGAGAGAGAGATGAGAGAGAGAGAGAGAGAGAGAGAGAGAGAGAGAGAGAGAGAGAGAGAGAGAGGAACCAAAAACACTACCACAGTATACAGACATTAGCATTACAATACTTTAAAAATGAAAAAAAATGTATGTATGCATGAATGAATGTATGTATGTATGAAATGTATGTGAAAAATAAAATAGTGCCCGCCATCCATAAAACCATACACCCAAAATATTTACACCTTCTTCCCATTGTTAATCAAGGTTTTCATCGATACTACATTATTATCTAAAGTCCGTTTTCGTTCCAGTTACATTCTTCTTATAATGAAATAAAAATATCGTCTGAATCCTACCATAAAGACTCTGACTTATTTAACATTTCCGCACTTCTAAATGACTGGCCCGAGTTGTGGGTTTTCCTAGAGAAGTAACATATATAAATAGAGTTTTCTAGAGCTTCTGTCAAGTAATATTACGGCAAAAATACCTCGGCAGCTTCTCTTTGCTCTGTATGAAAACAACAACCTGCGATACCTTGATATACTTTCCCTAAGAGGAGAAATATATAAAAATAGCAGAGTTTTTACCCATCTGATAAGCAATATTATCAAAAATACCTCGGCAGCTTCTCTTTCCCCAAACTGCTAATATAGACAAACTTATATTGCATAATGATACAATTAGAGAATGTATAACTATAAATAGAAGTATGAATAAGGTATGGTTGTTTACCGATATCTTGCATCTTACTCTTTAGTCTATGATCCTGAAATCTTATAGAAATGCACTTCATAATATACATCTCTGTGTACCTGCATACTCAATAATCTTCTAATATACATATAAATACATCTCTGCAATACATGAAACAGCCCACTACCGGTGATGCGTTACTTTGCTGGGAAGGTTATGGTAGCGACTCACGCAAAGTAGAATTCATAAATACATGCAATAAGTTGAAACATCGATATTTTCCCCTTTTGAGACCTAAGATGTGACCTAAGATCCATATACCTGCTCAGAATCGATAGGTTTTTATATGGATGTGATTGTGTGTGTGGGGCGGGCGTGTAGGTGTTTATTCATATACATATAAGGATACACACACACACACACACACACACATTTATATATATATATAATACATATATTCTATCAGTTCATAGGGTAAAGATAAAAAACGATAGGAAGGATATCTGCTATATCTTTTTCAGGAAGTTTTTGTTGTTGTTGCTTCTTCCACCATAGTAGCCACAAGAAGCGGCTTAGACTAGATGCGTAGATAAGATATGGCATGTGTTAAAGCCAAAGACATGCCATCACTCATTCCTCAAAGTACTTCCTTGGAATTTGTCACACACAATAACAAAACAGGGACCTGAAATAAGACGTGGTATCGTCGCACGCTGTCCCTCCCCATAGCTGTACGAACTCATAGGAGAAATGAAATGCATGAACTTGATTTCTCGAACTGACGTGATTTTCCTCTCTTTAGTGCATTAAATAGAATGAATGACAGAAAATCTTATCAATAAAACCAATAAAGATGAGAAAATATGAAGATACTTGCCTTTCAATAGGGGAAGAACAGGCAGTTGGCAAGTTTGTATGCTGTCAAAGGTGGAGGGTTGAAGGTAACAAGTTCAGAGGAGTAAATATCGTGACATCATCGAAGAAAAGTAACATGATAGGCAACACTAAGTAAGGTCTCGATAGCTGGAGGAAGTCATGAAAGAAATGTGATGCCTTCAATATTACTCTGAGAAAAGAGAATGAAAAATGAATCTTTGTCAATTTAGCTTGGGAGTCTCAAACGAGTGACCAAGTTGTCTATATGGCTTGAATGAAAAGGTAGAAATAAACTGTTAACGCCAATTAGACTAAAGATGAAGACTGTAAATTAGAACCAAGATTATGTGTGAAGGGTGGATCAAGAATGTGGAATGTGAATGACGATGACATTTCGGTATCGGTGAATTGAAAAAAAAAAAAAAAAAATTCTAGGATTATAATTTATATATATTATATATATATATATATATATATATAATATATATATTTTTTTTTTTTTTTTAACGAAACATGGGGGGGGGGGGGGGTTGAGGAGGAGGGGCTAAACTACACGATTCTCACTATGATGTTTTGTAGTAAAGAATAAAACAATGGATGATTCTTTACTCAGAAAGCAATGTGCAGCAAGATTCCTGAAGCACAATCGATTCTGAAGGAACAACAGACTGCCAGCAATTGTAGCATCAGTATCCGTGACAAGGAAGAATAAGTTGGATAACCGTACATGACTGCGAATGTGCCAATACATACTGAACAGAGGGAGTGACAAGAAGACAGGCGAGTGATGTTTGTGGAGTCTACGTCACTTGGTATTTGAGAAGATGTTTTAGAAATCATAAAGTTCAAAACAAATTCAATATAATCCACGGTCATTGATACAGGAATGCGTTACGTAACAAACATCAGTGAATCACATAATCCACATGCTTCGCAAATAAGCTCAAACCTTCTTATAAAAAGTCAAATCCAAGTGAGTAAAAAAACTGCCATAATAAACATAAGTCTTGATACATATTTCTTTGGAAGAGAGTTTCACAACCCTTAGCGGGGTGCTAGAACTAGATATACTCTGTAATATAAATCAAATGTGGCCACAGCATTAATTAAACAAAGAATATCATCTCCAGAAACAAATAAATATGTTTTCAGAATATCACCTCCATCAAGTCAAATCAAAATCATCAAATCAAATCCAAGTGTGTTCGTGATTTTTACTATACCAACGTCATAAGTCTACAGAATGGGGATCAATGATATCTATCTATTCATGTCTATCAATGCAACACTTCTCTCTCCGTCTGCTCACTATTACTTCATGAGTGTGGCGAGGCTCATGGGAGGCGTGTTCATTACAGAGAGATATGAAACTAATGCAGATGTTTTTTGTCTGAGTGGGACAAAACAAAATACTGCTGTAATGGGGCGAAAAAACACTTGGGAAAAAAGCAAGAAATTTAGCCACAAAAAAACTGTTTCAGTAACCTTTAAAAATTTACTTCGTCAAAGGCTTTACAAAATATACAGCTAATGTTTCTCGGACATTATCATTCATAAATCATGGAATATTACTGATATAGAAAATGCATTTACTTTTGTGTGTGATTAGTATTAATTTCGTATATATATTATATATATATATATATATATATTTTTTTTTTTAGAGAGGAGAGAGAGAGAGGAGAGAGAGAGAGAGAGAGAGAGAGAGAGGAGAGGAGAGAGGAGGGAGAGAGAGAGAGGAGAGAGAGAGAGAGAAGGAGAGAGAGAGAGAGAGAGAGAGAGAGAGAGAGGAGGAGAGAGGAGAGAGAGGAGAGAGGAGAGAGAGAGAGATCAAATCAGATCAAAACGTTTATTGTGAATAATGTACACATTATACATAATACATATATAATTAAGGGTACAAAATAGACAAAGTGCGCACCCCCCATGCAGGTTGCATGGGAAGGGTTGCCATGATTAATGAAGTTAGATAGTAACATTGTTAATTACATAGAGAGAGAGAGAGAGAGAGAGAGAGAGAGAGAGAGAGAGAGAGAGAAGAGGAGGAGAGAGAAAGAAGAGGAGAGAGGAGAGAAGAGAGAGAGGAGGAGAGAGAGAGAGAGACAGAGAGAGAGACAGACACAGAGACAGACAAGACAGACATATAGACAGACAGACAGACAGAAAAAAAAATAGAAAAAATCATAATGTAGTCAAAGGTATCATTTACTTCTCGTTTTGCCACGGTGCGGAGTCAGGCACCGAGACGCGCCGCGTTCATCACAACAATGCCTGAACTTAAAGCAGCCATAACGACACGCAGCCCAGGTAATGCCACCCAAGGGTACAGGTAAAGGGCGGGACAAGCTACAGGTAGAGGCTAAAGGGTAAGGCTTTTGAAGGGTAAGAGGATGGAGACAGACAGTGCATAGACAGAGATAGAAAGAGACAGAAAAAAAAGAGACGTGTAAAGGATATTGAAGGTTGGGGAGGGGGACTGGTAGGGTAGGGGAGGGGGGAGGTATACATGGGGGGGTGGGGGAGGAGTGTTAGTTGGGGGGGTATAGGAGGGGCGACAAAAGAGGTGGTGGGAACAGAAGGCAGGAAGGGTTGGGTATCAGCGGATTGGTGTGCTGCACAGGTATACAAAAGCGACGGAGGGGAGAGCGTTGCGAGGGAGCCAAAAGAGAAGGGGGGGGAGTTGGTGGGGGGGATGGTTGGTGGGGGAGAGGGGTGGTAAGGAGGGTGGAATGGAGGGATGCACAACATGGCAGGGGGGAACAAAATGGCCGACGCTACAGGAGATAGAGAACGAGAGAGAAGAGAGAGAGAGAGAGAGAGAGAGGAGAGAGAGAGAGAGAGAGAGGAGAGAGAGAGAGAGAGAAGAGGAGAGAGAGAGAGAGGAGAGAGAGAGAGAGAGAGAGAGGAGAGGAGAGAGAGAGAGAGAGAGAGAGAGGAGAGAGAGAGAGAGAGAGAGAGAGAGAGGAAGAGAGAGAGGGGAGGAGAGAGAGAGATGAGGAGAGGAGAGAGAGAGAGAGAGAGGAGAGAGAGAGAGAAGAGAGAGAGGAGAGGAGAGAGGAGAGAGAGAGAGAGGAGAGAGAGAGAGAGAGATGGGGAGATGAGACTGGAGGAGACGACGGAGAGAGGAGCAGAGAGAGAGAAAAGGAACTTGCGGGCTGCTGTGGGGACCCGGATTTAGGGCTTAAAATCAATACGGACTTCTCTCTCCTCTCTCTCTCTCTCTCTCTCTCTCTTCTCTCTCTCTCTCTCTCTCTCTCTCTCTCTCTCTCTCTCTCTCTCTCTCTCTCTCTCTCTCTTTCTCTCTCGAAACGGAGCTCCTCTAAAAAAGTATATACTCCATCCTGTAAACAACGCAGGGCGGCCCCCACACTTTTTGCGTGCGTGCTCTTTCACAACGGCGGGGGTTTGGAAAATAGGCGTTCATATGTTATTTACTTCAATGTATATTCACAAATTTCTCCCTGGCGCCTCTGAAAACCGTGCCTTCGCTATTTTCACTACAATTATACATATCAACCAATAACGCATATCTTTGAAATTAACTTCTAATATGTGTGTCTTTGTCTCTACAATTATACATATTTCATACATACATACATACATGTGCATATATTTCACTACGATACATATCTACCAATAACGCCTTGATTATACCTCCAATACTGCATACCCTTGAAAATCTCGACTTCTAAAAGGATTATTATCATCACTATTGTTATTATTCCACCACAAGATCATATTTCGAATAATTCCTAAACTCAAAGTCTAGCACGAGAGCATTACAGATCTGTCAGTAATCAGTAAGTAGAAAATAAATACCAAAAATAGACATATTGTAATTACTCCACCACATGATCATATTTTAAATAATTCCTAAACTCAAAGTCTAGCACAAGAGCATTACAGATCTGCCAGTAATCAGTAGGTATTAAATAAACGTCAAAAATAGACACTGTGTAAGAATAAGGCAAAAAGAATATGCGAGGGGAGAAAAGGAGGACGCGGTGAGGTGAGGAGGTAGAGTTGCATCGCTAATAAACATGATCCGGGGGTGGGAGAGCATGACAGAATGTGGGACAGAGAGGGAGTCACCGCCAGCATTCCCGCCGCCACCTGTAACTAGGGTGAGGCCAAGGGATCTCCGGTAAGGGAGGAAGGAAGGGGTGACACACTACTCCCACACCTGTGATTAAAATGGAAGGACTAAAGAGTTCACATACCGAGGGGGAAATGTAAACAAAGGCTTATGTATGCTTATGCCGACTTTCTCACCTTTTGAACCATAAAAGGGTTGAGGTTAGAGTGTTTTAAAGGACAATGTAGCTATCCATGGACGGTGCTTTGGGCCTTTCCACACACACACACACACACACACACGCACACACACACACACACACACACACACACACACACACACACACACACACACACATACACACACACACACACACACACACACACAGACACACACACTTACTTGCTTGCTTGCTTGTTTTGAGAATGGACCAAAGGAGTGATTGACTGATGGATGAATGAATAGATTGCAATAAAATGAAGAAACAGTTGCTGCTGGCGGGACTTGAACTCGGGACCTTGTGCTCAAATATATGAATGAATGAATGACCATAATTGTATGAGAAAAATAATTACATTGAGACAAAAAATAAATAAATGTGTCTTATATTGGCAATTTTTACAGTATTCTTTCAATAAAACCCTTTAGAAACAAGATCATTACAAAATCAACAGACACATGTAACGCACAAGGCAACAACATAGGGAAGAAGGAGGGAAGAGGCAACATAGAGGAGAAGGAGGGAAGAGGGAAGACAGGGGAGAAGGAGGGAAGAGGGTAGACGAGGAGAACGAAAAGTCAGATTATATATAAAGCAATAAGTGGGACGTATCCAGTAAGGTATCAGAGAAGGGATGTAAACAGCCCTCTTCTGCGGCCACAAAGAGCATAGGGGACGGACGGATGGACGGAGGGACAGCTTGCTCCTGTAGCATTTAACACCATCAGGGAGGAGGAGGAAGGAGGAATTATTATTAAAGTCCATGACCTTGGCAACAGAAAGCAAGGGTAGGGAAGCAACACTCGCTGCTCCCTCGCTTCCCCATCATGACAAATTAACATTCCTTTATCTTCTCAATTTATCAAGGCAAGAGCACGTGTGTGTGTGTGTGTGTGTGTGTGTGTGTGTGTGTGTGTGTGTGTGTGTGTGTGTGTGTGTGTGTGTGTGTGTGTGTGTGTGTGTGTGTGTGTGTGTGTGTGTGTGTGTGTGTGTGTGTGGATGCAAGGAGGAAGAAGGAAGTAATGAATGAAGGAAGGAAGGAGGAAGGTCACACGATGAGGTAACCTTGAAGAGAAAGGGAAAAATGTAAAATGACTTTATCTCATATATTTTCTTACTCGTACGCACAATAATTACTATGGCTGGGGGGAAATAAAGGAGAAAGAGACGTTGTGTGCGAGTCCTTGGTGTGTGTGTGCATTATATAGTTTACATATATATAAGGTAAAATATAGACAGAACGACACACACACACACACACACACACACACACACACACACACACACACACACACACACACACACACACACACACCACACACACACACACTCCGGGGTAGTAAGGGGTACTCCGTAGTGTAAGGGATAGCACGCTCGGTTCACAACCGAGAAGTCCCGTGTTCGATCCCCGGACGGAGCGGAAACAGATGGGTTGTTTCCTTAAAACCCGAGCCCCTGTTCACCCAGCAGTGAATGGGTACCGGGTGTTAGCCGGGGTTTGTGACCTGCTTCCCGGGGTGGTGGCTTCGGCCAACACTAAGCACTAAGGATGAATGATAAAAATGTTGATATGGAGACGGGGCCACACGAGCATTGCTCTGGCCCTGTAAAATACAACTAGATGAATACAACTAGATGAATACACACACACACACACACAGGAAGGAATGCAGGCAACTGACCGTCAAATACTTAAATAGCCGGTTCAACATATCCGCACGGAGACGAATATATATTTTTTCTTCTAAATAATAAGTTAAGAACCAGAATGATCTATTCTCAATTTTGTGGCGTTCCTTAGCAGCATTCTATCTTGCACTATAAACACTGAAAAACGAAACACTTACTGTAAATCAAATGATACTTCAAACAACTGGTCCGAACAGAAAAAAAAAACGTAAAAAAATAGTCAAGAAATAATTCTCAAAATAATGTAAATAAGACCATTGAAAGATTAAG
>JACEEZ010003105.1:22500-40000 GCA_016584305.1 Chionoecetes opilio
TCTGGGCCTCAAGGGGTTAATATAGAAAGTAATCATAAAGAGTGGTGTGTAGTGGAGATGTTTCGTTTTTTCCAGGAGCAAGAAGGGCACACATCAAGAAGCAAATATGTGCTGAAAGGTATCAGAAAAAAAGCAATCATATTTTTTCTACTTAAAATAAATTAACTTTAAGGATGTAAGTGTTGAAGCAGATTATATTCAAGCAGCGATATAGTTCTTAGCTTAAGTAATCAAGTGAGCTGCAGAAACAGTGGTGAAGAAATGAATGAGAAAGATGCTCATAAAAATAAACGATTAAAACTATCTTGATTTTGTGAGGAAAGATTGTCACTTAAAGATAACGAAAATGAAAATAAAGAGGTAAACATAATTCCTGCCAAATGATAAGAGCAGGAAAAGGAAAACATATACAAGACAATACATTTAGCTTACAAAACGCTGAACAAGAGACGATTTAAAGGAAACTAGAAACGATATTCTTGAAAGACAGAAATTGCAAAACTACTAAATCCAGCTGCCACCGATGAATACGTGAAAAGGCAACTGTAATAAAAGTGCCATCACATCAAAATACGTAACCACAGATATATAAGGAGTAATATCATTCCCGCGGTCTCGCTGTACAAGACTTTCTTCTCATTATCTTCCCTATTCTGTCCATCTTCCTAATGCAAGAGTTAATCAGTATCTTCGCACTTTCATCCCTTTCACTGGTAAACTCTGAGACTCTCTTCTTGTTTCTATTTTTCCACCTTCCTACGACTTAATTTTATTTTCAAGAGTGGAGTGACAAGAACTAAACACCTCCCGAACTAAATTAGCCTACCCCTCTTTTTTATTATCTTACTGTCTTCTTTATAGGGACTGACAACTTTTTGTTACTTCTTTTTTTGTTGTTGCACTTGGCCAGTCCTTTGTGATGCAAAAGAAAGAAAAAAATCATAGAACTGTAGTCTGATCATCCCTTGTTATAGAGCAACGAAATACCCTCTTGAAGATGTATACTAAGGAAAAGGAAAGGAGGTTCACAGCCCATTAGTTTTTCCATTCGCACACCGAGAGAGATTCAATACTAATACTGCTGCATTATATAAGGAAATCAAATAAATAAACAATTTGCGTCACATAACATCATAATAAGGTTATATAAAACAATAATTTCGGCGTCGTCCTAACTAGCAGACTAACTCAATCCTTAGACGAAAAAGAGTCACAAGAAAATGATCAGACCAGAATATACAATACGCAGTAAACCAGCTGATCAGGAAACCACAAAATATAAGTAATCCGTCAGTTTAGGTTTTGCTTATGATGATGTTTTTGACTGCAGTATTTGATGTAGTTTTCAGCTCATTCCACGATCAAGGAGTCAACGAGCGCATCACAGGACCTCTTCTCTTCAAGCCTCTATGTGAACGACATCATAATAACAAGATAAGAAGACAAAACATCAATCGAAATGTGAGATTGACAATATAAAATAAATCGTAGTTTTGCAAGCATCCCTCCAGTGTTATAGTATCTCTCACAGGAGCTATACTATGCCTTAAATGTCCTCCTTTAAGAATATTAATTAAAATGACTTAATTTAAATAAGAAAACTCCCAAAAAGTGTCTGATAGTCATACTCAAAAGCAATGTCTTTTTTTTTTTTTACGTTACACTGAAATTATGACTTAAATAGTTCATTAGTAGAAACTTGAGTTAAACAGTAACACTTAATATCACGACGGGAACAAAAGGTACACAAGATATAGGAAAGAAAGCCACTAGTTGGAACAGAAATGCTGGGAGGTTCCAATTCAGTATGTTTGAGACGCGAGATGTATCCACAAAATACACTTGGTAGTTAAATACGGATGTGACATATATAAATCAGCTAAATCAATGGAATGCAAATAAAGAGCAAACACCTAACATCGAGGTCAGACTTGGGAAAATGACGTAAGAAAAGACTATCAAGAACAAGAGAATACAAATATAGACAGCACAAGAATGATGAGAAAGGACAGAATGACGCTGGGCAGGACATGAAGCAATAAGACTACACATTGCAAAGGAGTGAAAATATCCTCACTGTGACCCCGAAATGAAAGCAGGTGTTAAGAGGAAGATCAGAAAGCAGGTGTTGTAGAGCAGCGTTTCTTAACCTTTTCCGACCTGAGCACCCCCTGTAGTCAGGTCTAGAAAGTGCAGCACCCCCTAACTCTGGCTAACATCTGGGTACAGAGACTACAGTTGACTACAGCCTCGAGTGAAAGTACACTCTCACTGAAAGTCAGTATAATGAGGTTAAATTTTATCAGATAAACATAATACTCTTGTCAAAAAGTATCCCTTCGATACTTTTGTACCCATTGGGAGGAACTCTTAACATTGTACCGCCATATATGCAGCATTTCCCAGCACCCCCTAAATTAGATTTCAGCACCCCCAGGGGGTGCTAGCACCCCAGGTTAAGAAACACTGTTGTAGAGGATCAGAAAGCAGGTGCTGCAGAGCAAGATCAGACAGCAGGTGTTAAAAGAAAGATCAGGCAGTAAGTGGAGAGGTGAAGGTGAAAATTGCGTTAGCAAAAATCAACAGAGATCAACACAGTGCTGTAACATATAGAAAAGGTTGGAACACTAATTTTTGAAGTAGTGGACCTAAGGCTGATAATAAGAGCAGTGGTCATGAAAAGATATCTGAAGATGGACTGAGTGATAGATAATAATAGTATATAGACCCAAAGATGAATCAATAAATATATCTGTAATTCGAGAAATAGATACAGATACGTATAGATAGTATACTAATATTCAAAATCAACAAAATAATCGAGAAGAGAAGCAACATTTTTCACACTTATTTGTGTAATGTGTAATTAGCATTTCTCTCTCTCTCTCTCTCTCTCTCTCTCTCTCTCTCTCTCTCTCTCTCTCTCTCTCTCTCTCTCTCTCTCTCTCTCTCTCTCTCTCTCTCTCTCTCTCTCTCTCTCTCTCTCTCTCTCTCTCTCTCTCTCTCTCTCTCTCTCTCTCTCTCTCTCTCTCTCTCTCTCTCTCTCTCTGTGTGTGTGTGTGTGTGTGTGTGTGTGTGTGTATTTGTAAATTTCCGAAATATCAGTAATTAGTCGTATTGTGCCAAAATTATGATGATATGGATGCCGCTTACAAGAATTGGGTAATCTTTGATCTGTTTTGTGTTAAATTGCAGCAAGATCACACGAGCATGAATTATCCTGTCGTGGTATTATTCATGATACTTTCTGATGACACTGAGACTGGTTGTTACAATGAAATCGAAAAACTCATGACCAATTTTTTTCAAAATTCAATCGTCTCTAATTTATTCACCTGTCCTCAAGTAAGTGTTAGATATCTATGAAATATATATACCAAGGATAATGTCAGATTCCTAGTACAGGGATCATACATAAGAAAACTTTTTAAGAAAATAAACATGTGCTGCCTCGCAATGTCGGTGTTTGTCATGCAAGCCTTTATTTTTCTAAGTAATTTAATACAGTGGCAATCGCAATAATTATTCGATGAAAATTGTCTTGCAAGGAGCTTACTCAGAGCATTCGATGCGCCGTCATCATACAAGCGTGAGACATTACAGACATAGTTGCCGTTCGAGTCGTGACACAGAAACCCTCCCTGAGTGGTAAATGTGGTAAATGATTGGAATGGACTAAGTAGGCAGGTAGTTAGTGCGAAGTCATTAGGGAGCTTTAAAAGGAGGCTAGATAAATTCATGGATGGGGATGAAAGGTGGATGTAGGTAGTATTAAGTAACAAACTACCTCGTGTAGGTCTCACGACCTCTTGTAGCTTTTTTATGTTCTTATGTTCTTATGAGTAACATTACCAAACAGGAACAGTCAGTCTGAGACCGCATACCTCCGCAAAGGCTGAAAAACATTCCACCTGCTATGGAATACAAATGAATATATATATATATATATATATATATATATATATATATAATATATATATATAATATATATATATATATATATATATATATATATATATATATATATATATATTATATATATATATATATATATATATATATATGTAATCAATAGGAATAGAAATAAATAAATATATAACACTGGGGAACAAATTTTTGTTGAGTTAGGTCTGACACTTGTTATTAAGTAATTTTTGGGTGCTGAATCCAAAACTGATCTCAGTTTTTCTCTATCACGTCAAGTTTTTGAACTGTAGGATTTTCGTTTTCTTAAAAAATATGAAAAATACTGTACATAACAGTAACAGTGCTTATTTTATAAAAGTTGGAAATGTTAACATACAATGAAAAATGAAAGAAATAGGCATGAATAAATGTTTATTTAACATTATCATGTTTTAGAAAGGATAAGGCTATAATTGTGTGCAGGTTAAGGTAAAAATTTACGTTTGTAGCTTTGTCTGGAGTGTTCAACTTGAGGACTATCGCGTTTGATGCTCCAACAATAGTCAGCCATCATATGCACATCCCATCTACCCTGGTAACGTTCTTCCATAACCTTCAAATCTTGGTGAAATCGTTCACCTTGCTCGTCGCTAGCAGCACCAAGATTTTCCGGAAAGTTGGCAAGATGGCTATGCAAAAAATGTACTTTAATACTCATGTTGCAACCAAGCGCTTTGTAGCTCTCCAATAGTTTCTGAACAATTTCTGTGTAATTACTTGCACGTGTATTTCCAAGAAAGTTCTTGACGACGTCTTTGAATGATAGCCAAGCATTCTTTTCAAGGTCTGACATAGTACCGTTGAAATGTTCATCTTTGATGAGCTGTCGAATTTGTGGACCATCAAACACACCGGCCTTGATTTTTTCAATTGACAGTCCAGGAAATGCCAAGATGATGTACTTCAAACAGTCGCCATCAGTTGACAATGCTTTTACAAATTGTTTCATGAGACCTAGTTTTATGTGCAGAGGTGGGAATATTATTTTCTTCCTGTCAACAAGTGGCTCATGTACAATGTTAGGATCTCCAGGTTTAAGATCAGATCTCGGAGGCCAATTCGTCTGAACCCAATGCTTCTCTCGAGCACTTCTATCCCACATACAGAGAAAGCAGGGATACTTTGTGTATCCACGTTGTTGACCAAGAAGGAAGGACACCATTTTAAGGTCAACACAGATGATCCAATTGTGTTTGTCATATTGCAATAACTCAATGACTCTCTTTACATCTCCATATTCTTCACGAAGACAGACCGAATGCCCAATAGGGACTGCGCCAAACAAATTGCCAAAACAAAAAAAGTTTTACTACAGCTCACAAGTGGAATTTTGCTTATCTGGAGGGTAAGCTGTGGAGAAAAAACTTGACGTGCTAGAAAAAAACTGACTACAGATTTGGAATCAGCATGCCAATTTTAGTCTAAATAAGCTCAAAAATCTAACTCAACAATTTATTTTTTTCAAATTGTTCCCCAGTTAATCAATACATAGTTATTTTCCGCAGAAAGCTCAACGTTCAGTATGTCTTTCTTGAATACCAGATCGGCTTTCAAAACCTTGGTGGTCAACGACGGGTCTTGAGAGGACGGTTGTGTTGGGCTCCACCTTGAGGGCGGCACACGCCAAGCCCCCAGGATATTCTTCGCAATTTCTGGATTCAGATCCAGATCGATTCCAAAAATTAATCACTTTTGAAGTGGACTAAGCATCAACTCTGGTAAAATCTTCAAGCAAATGCGTTTGTAACTTTTTTGCGTACTCCTGCCAACAAAGACAAAAAATAGCATCGGCCACAAAACCTCCTTGGCGGATGTAATGAAATAATTGGTGCGTCTACTTGCTCACCTATGGCAAAAGTCTCATTTGTGAAAATTATTGATACTATAAAATATTGAATGGATATACGCAAGTAACGATGTTTTCAGCTGATACTACCAAAAGGAATATAAGTCATTGGGATAACTAGATGTTGACATGTGCGGCAACAAAAGTCAGTTTTCCGTCCGGGAGAGATGGCCTCTTGATAATCTCATATTCAGACATGCAGGGAATAAAACGACATATTTTCTACATTACCTCCCATTAACACTTCTTCCCATAAAATATAAAATCGGTCGTTAAAGAATATCCAGTAAGTGAGTAAAGGGTTGTTGAGTCGTATAAGAATACAACCAAAAACTGTTTATCACTATATCACAGTTTATTTTACCAAAAGTATTATCATAGAAAATTATGGTTCCACATCCACATCTTAACACAGTTCGCAAAACGCTTGATAACACTACCCACGCCCTCCTCCCACTCCCACGCGGGTGTTGCGGCATCGTGATCATTGAAACATTTACTTGCTTAAACTATTTTCAATCCACCAAAGTTAGCTCTTGAGTGTATGGTGTGGCTTTCATTTATAAAGAAAATGAGAAAATGATACTTCTCTCTCTCTCTCTCTCTCTCTCTCTCTCTCTCTCTCTCTCTCTCTCTCTCTCTCTCTCTCTCTCTCTCTCTCTCTCTCTCTCTCTCTCTTCTCTCTCTCTCTCTCTCTCTCTCTCTCTCTCTCTCTCTCTCTCTCTCTCTCTCTCTCTCTCTCTCTCTCTCTCTCTCTCTCTCTCTCTCTCATTTCCACACCTGGAGAAATCAATACATACGAAAATCCTAATTCGACAGGAAAATTACACGATCACTTCAACACGAGCGGATTTCGCTGTAAAGGAAAGAATAGCTAGTTTCCAAATGGTTTCTTTCCCATTCCGAGTGCCTTTATCTATCCATTACAAGCTGTAGTCCTATGGTTTAATATTCAATCTATCATAAGCATTACCTTAACGTTACTTTCTAGTATGATATAGTTATAAAGATGCAGAGGTGAGGATGGTGAGAGCAGCAGAGCATGCACACTGCCCTCAGGTAACGCTGTAACCTATGCTCATTATATTGCTGAATTAATTGTACTGAAGTAGCAAGGCCAAGTAATGCTGATCATATGGTAAATAGACTTTGGAGTGTAACATACTATAAGTGTTCCTAATTACTATCTACATCATCCTTCCTCTCCTTACCATTCTCTTGCTCGTAATGTAATGTTAAATACTAGTTTTCCATTTGCATCGTAATGTAATTGTACATATTCAAGATAAACATAGTTACAATTAATGACTTATGAAGTTTCTTGATACATGATGAGGTTCACAAAGATAAGCTCCCGTCGCAAGAAACTGAAGAATGAATGATTTCAAAACTACTTTTAGTGAGCGTGTTAGTTCTCTACAGCTTGAACTAATATATAGTTTCACACTAAAACACATATCCATCAAAGTCTTGCTTAGATTTAGAACTTATTGCCGTATTTGTAAATTTCTTTCATTTATAAGTCTTGATATTCTGGCGAGTATTGCAAAGTCCTGTGCTTGAGATTAGTGATCAATTGACTGTAACTTTCGATTATCATTTTGTTCATCCCTCCGCCCACACCTGACAGCGGACACCTGTATCCACAACGCTGTGTTGGAGGGTGTCCTCTGACCGATTGTCCTTCTTACAGAAAGAAACGCGTTTACCTCGACAGAGTTCTGTAAATCAAATATATTCAGATAATTAATCGTTGACACAGGAGGTAAAACTCGGACAAGGAAATACCTCAGTCAGGCTGCTGTTCTAAAAAAGTATATTTTCAAAAATGCTTAACCACCACACTACCGGCGCCTAGAAAGCAAAGGAAGAATGCAGTCACTCCGGCTTCACGAAGTGCGAGATTGGGTTATGGCAGACGGTCCGCGAAACAGGAGAGGCGACGAAAAAGACTTCTGCCACGGCCCGCCTGCCTGTCCAGGTCTTGCCACTTGTGTAGCAAAGCACTGAAAGCTTTCCAGTTGACAGACTCACACAGTGATTCACTTAACAGCCAGTGAGGTGCCGGCCATCGCAGGTGCCGAAGTACTTCATCTACACTACATGTCTCAAAGCTCACAAGGTGGCTGAAGCGACGCACAACAACAGCTAGTAATCAGGAAATAAACCTTTTTACTAGAAAACTCTCCAACACATTATATATATATATATATATATATAATATATATATATATATATATATATATATTATATATATATATATATATATATATATATATATATATATATATATATGTATATATATATATATATATATATATATATATATATATATATATATATATATATATATATATATATATATATATATATATATAATATATATATATATATATATATATATATATATATATATATATATATATTCATAAACAATATGTATTCGATAGCTAAGAGAGAGAGAGAGAGAGAGAGAGAGAGAGAGAGAGAGAGAGAGAGAGAGAGAGAGAGAGAGAGAGAGAGAGAGAGAGAGAGAGAGAGAAGAGAGAGAGAGAGAGAGAGAGAGAGAGAGAGAGAGAGAGAGAGAGAGAGAGAGAGCTTAATACCTACATCATTTCATAAATTCATCTTGGAAGTTCTATACATATTGTGATGAAAGTAATGCAGGGCTGATAACCAACAGCTGACGTTGATGAGATTAGCATTATGATAGGAGACCCGTGTGTTTCCTTCAAGGGTATATCACTAATGTTTCTGATTTATCATTACATTATTAATTAATACTGGATTTACCTTAAAAACTCTAATGTTTCTTTTTCTAACATCAAATCCGTCATGTCTTCATTATCAATCACATGATCATGTTATTCAGAATATCCTATCTATCATATATTCTAGGATAAGTGATAGGGCAAACAATTTTACGCGAGAAACTCCACTGATCACACACATATGTCAATACAAGATTATATGCTATATTGGAATCAGGAAATCCCTATTTTCAAGTAATTTGGAAGAAAAGTGTTACATACCTACAGTCTAAAAATTACAATGTATAGATATCAGACATATTGAAGAAAGTTATGAAGGCACTTCTTTGTAAGGATTTAATGGTAAAGTTCCTTTGCAGACAAATAAAAAGAGAACAAATTGTCTTTCTCACTCAAAACAGTTTAAAGCTAAAAAACACGTCGAGATTCATTTAAGCTTAAATGAAGTAATTCTTTTCTCAAAAAAAATATATCTAATCTTTAACAACTCACATATGTTTGTTCTTTTCCAAACTGAAAGGGCATTGACAATGTATACCTGTAATAGTTATTATTAAGAGGTCGCACATAATTTTTTTTAGGTATCATTAAAACAATTTCCGCATTAAATATCAAATGTCTTTCACTGGTTGCACGGCTTAATGGTTTTTTTTCTTCCTTTTTTTTACGTTGGAGCTTATAGCGCCTGTAGGCTACAACCTTCCTGCCTTGGGTTTTATCGTCTTTACCTTGAGGGCTCAGGTGGTTGGCCTGCATATTCTGAAGGGCTGTGATGGTTGCCTCGGCCTCAAGGCAAGCCTCGAGGACTTTTTTTTTTTTTCTTCCGTTTATACCTATAGCGCCAGCATATTTAACTATTATATATATAAATCAGCTTATATATATAATATATATATATATATATATATATATTATATATATATATATATATATATATATATATATATATATATGCCTGCTTCCACAGTAGAATACCCAGCATTTCTTATCCTCTGATCCTTTGCAGGCAGTGACGCCATTTTCAGACTGTATGAGTTTTACTAATTTTCAAAACAATTGACGCTTGATGACCTAGTGTTCTTCAAGGAGGGAGGCAGCACTGGCGATGGCAGCTAAAACGTAGAATCTGATCAAATTAACATTCAATCTCTGAATTCCATGATTTTGTCTTAACAATTTCAAAGCATCTAAAACTGAGTTTCAAGATGGCCAGTTTTTGTTTTTTGCTTTTTTCAAAGAAATCTGCACCGTCCTCTTATTCATAAGATGAAAATTTACAAGACCGTCAAAATTGTGATAAAAAGAGTAATCAATAATTGTAACATTGAACTATGTTAATGTAATTACAGGTGAATCAACAGTTAAAGAGCATAGGATTTTGGAGGAAGATTTTAAAAATCAAACATAGTTAAATATTTATCGCATATAAGAACACCTGAATCCTTGTGTATATTATATAAGAAACCAGAATCCAACAATGGCAAATGTTCAGTTCAATAGTTTGTTATAAATCAGGAGTTTGAAGTGGTTGGCTCAGTTGTATTCTTTTATTTCAGCACTTCAGTAATGCACTTTATACAAAATAAGCAGAGGTGTCCGGATGGTGACTGGGTGACAAATGTGTAGGTATTGCCCCGCAGTGACCCGGAGGGAGCCCTGACCCGGATTTTCTTTGTTCTCGCATTGTGAGATGGTCTGTGTTTCATTTCGGCGTCAAAAAAAATTGCTTATATTTTAATCGGGCGTCGTTACTCCACCTCATATGGGCGCCGACATATCTAGAGTTCCGTTTATATTCTCACTCATGTGACTTTCGTCAAGTGGCTTGCCATAGTTGAGGAGTAATTATACACCGTTACCGACATCAAAATCAAGGGAAAGAATGTTCCTGCTCCTATGACACGACACGACATATAAGAAAGAAAAAAGATCAAGTTCTTACTTGAACAGTTCCACAAGACTTATTGTGAAAATATAAAATGAGCGGAACCCTGTGTATCCCTGTGTATCCCTGTGTATCCCTGTGTATCCCTGTGTATGCCTGTGTATCCCTGTGTATGCCTGTGTATCCCTGTGTATCCCTGTGTATGCCTGTGTATCCCTGTGTATCCCTGTGTATGCCTGTGTATCCCTGTGTATCCCTGTGTATGCCTGTGTATCCCTGTGTATCCCTGTGTATCCCTGTGTATCCCTGTGTATCCCTGTGTATTCGAGCAATTGGCTGCCAATTCAAACTTGTTTTTATATGTAAATAGATAATGTAAATAAAGATCTTCTATATTCTATATTTCAGTCGACCGTGTTTGTTCAGAAACACAGTCTTTTAGTATTTTACTTAATGATAAATTGACGTGCAAGTCATGGCTTTCGCAATAAATCATTATTGTTAAAAAACGTGTTTTATTGTATAAAGATAACGAAACAGCCACGTTCCTGAAGCGTCAGTGAACAAACCTCGATTATTATTATGATGCGGGTGTGTGCCTTCTTTGGACTATAAGATTTGTTCATTTGATCTTCTGAACACTCCTCTGATCAAAGCTACATACACACAAACATATGTGTGTGTATCTCTCTCTCTCTCTCTCTCTCTCTCTCTCTCTCTCTCTCTCTCTCTCTCTCTCTCTCTCTCTCTCTCTCTCTCTCTCTCTCTCTCTCTCGTCTCTCTCTCTCTCTCTCTCTCTCGAGAGAGAGAGAGAGAGAGAGAGAGAGAGAGAGAGAGTGATATATATTTATATAACATACACTGATAGATAGGTAACCATTGACATACAAATACATAAGATATAAAACAAAAACAAAAAAACTCCAATATGTGTATCCACCACTCCCATCTATGTCCTTGTATTCGTTTCTTCAATACATTTACTAAACACACAATGTGACTTTTAGCCAGAATTCATCAGGTCAGTCTGCACATGAGGAGTGAGAGAAGAGCCGCGTGTGAGCAGCCTTGGCGGGGCGGTGAAGGGGCGGTAATGAGTGCCTCCTGACGTAGAGGGCGTAGAGGATGAAAGGTCAGGCGCCTGATCAGTAATTGGCGGCGAGGGAGGGAACTGATTCAACCTTTTCTCAGCCACTCAGGGGTCAGCGCCCTCTTAACCCCTTCACACCCAGATCTTTCCTTTGTTATGTGGAAAATCGTCTGTTGTTAGCCATAAAATTACGAAAAGTAACTGAATATACCAAAATAGTTAATCGACAAGGATACTAAACAGGTCATATCTATAAAACATTGCTTATATTCATTCAAAATCGTCTAATGGTACCCAAATTACAATGGAAATTACGTTCTGGGTCTCAAGGGGTAAAAGACACAGGCTGCGTTTCTGGGTCTCAAGGGGTAAAAGACACAGGCTGCGTTCTGGGTCTCAAGGGGTAAAAGACACAGGCTGCGTTCTGGGTCTCAAGGGGTAAAAGACACAGGCTGCGTTCTGGGTCTCAAGGGGTAAAAGACACAGGCTGCGTTCTGTGACCTGAATGGGAAAATATCTCAACAATAGAATATAAGATATCAGTCTAGCTTAGCATTCCTTTCCCCCAGACGTTCTCAGAGTCACGATTCACACAATGTTATATTCGTAATGTCTATTCCCGACATGTTCCTAAAGATATCCATAAAAATGCATTCAATTCTTATCACGGTCTTAATTTGTAGAGTGTGTATTTGTGTGTACACGTGTTTACATAGTTCTAGAATATACATGATCTGACCTAAGCTTCTGTTGTCGTGGCTTTTATCGAACATAATTTTCTAAAGCGTCAGCACAACATGAATGGCATAAGGGCAATGAATAGCACTATATGAACAGCTACTGCAACACTCAGCACATCGGTCATCAGTCACTGCGGTACCCTCGTCAAACAGGTAAGTACAGCACACGTCTGAGGTTAGGCAGCACAACATACTAAGTGCTTCATTCTACATCCACCTTCATTATACTTTTCCTGTGTACTCTCGGCGGCAATGTCAAGCTTAGCAAACACGACATGCTAGAAAATGTGTATTGGTACCTATCTGACTAGTGATTGGGAGAAATTCACGTAAAAATAATGTAAGTAAACTGTGAATACAAGATTTTCTATATTAAAAAAACGAGAAAACACTGAAATTAGCTTGGGTATAAAATCATGCATGAACAACTAAAATAATTCCCCACACATATAAAACTCAAGAATATAGGGCATGTATAAGTGTGGCAACAAGTATTTATCCCTAATGTGACCATGACAATAATAAGTATGGCTGTAATTTGTCTGTAAAAAAGCCCAAGACTTTTATGACCATGACACCCTCCGAGGCCAGGCATGTGGGGCCGCTACATGGCTCCTCCCTCTATGCTTCATGACACCACAAAGTTAACAACAGCCGCTTCACTATTGCCTTTTATTTATTACACTATTATACTATTATATTATACTATTTACACGAACACAAAGTTGGTAAGCCCTTAGATTTATATTTGTGCACTAAAACGAGGAATCACAGTTACGTCTAATGCAAAATATTGCCATTTTGTTTGTGTGCGTCCCAGTCTTGTTTCTCTCAGCAAACAAGCATTGTCTGATATAGGTTTGTGGTAATCATGCGTTAAGTAGTGTCTATGAAAGTTGCTCGCAAAACAGTGAGTTCACAGCGTCACGCAGCGTCCTGAGACTGTCTATCGAGAGTTTATGGTACTCTCGTCTACCGGATCTCTCCTCCCCGTTGGCGAGTTTCAACTTTTCACTTCGTCGAGTGTTCCTGTTTTCTACGAATCAAAATATATATCTAATAAGTTTTTACCTGTGTTTCTGTATACCTAACCTAATCTGACCTTTACTTTAACGGTAACCCAACCTAACCGTCGTTGAGAGTTCCCAGTTTGTGTCGGGACAAGAATTTCGGTAGACGAGAGCACCAGGTACCCTACCGAGAGGCTGGAGGCGGCGGTGATGGCGGCGCGACCTCAGACCTCCGATGAGACACAACAACCAACACCTGTTATTGTATTACTTCAAAATTGTAACTTAGCCTCTAAATTCCTTTAAAATGAGGGGAAAATGCTGTCACGTTACTGGGAATGCTCAATGACATGGAATTTATCATATATTAATGAATAGATACAACAGCAATCAGGAGAGTTGATAAAATAAACCAACGGGCAGAGAGTTGGAAAAGTAAATACGTGGATGAGAAAATTACGTAAAATCATCCAGCGACCCCTGCTCTTCTTGCCCCTACCGAGATGGCGGCGACCCTCCCCTCCCTTCCCCTACCAAGGCACCCTGCAGCCTTGCCCTCCTTACCACTACCAAGGCACCGGCGACCCCTGCCTTCTTGCCCCTACCGAGATGGCGGCGACCCTGCCCTCCCTACCACAGCCAAGACACCGGCGACCCTGCCCTTATTGACCCTACTTAGACACCCTGCCCTCCCTACCACAACCCCGGCATCCTACAACCCTGCCCTTCCTACCACAACCCAGGCACCCTGCAACCCTGCCCTCCCTACCACAACCAAGGCACCCTGCAACCCTGCCCTCCCTACCACAACCAAGGCACCCTGCAACCCTGCCCTCCCTACCACAACCAAGGCACCCTGCAACCCTGCCCTTCCTACCACAACCCAGACACCGGCGACACATTGGGAGTCTTGGCGATCCTTTCCTCCGTTCTCATTGGCCTCAACGGATGGCGGTGAATTATAGGAAAATCTGACAATATCCGAAATGCCTTCCTGCGCCGCCAGCCGTCCCCTGCAGAGCCTCCGGGGCGGGTGTCGGTGGGCTCGATGGGTTGGTGGGCTGAGACTCGCAACATTCGCAGCGACGCCCACAAGACCCACAAGAAGGATCTTAACGTGTAGGATGGAATTCAGATACGATGCAACGATCATCAATATATTAGCAGGGAGTACTCGCCGAGAGGGGAGGGAGGGGGGCCGTCTTAGTCGTTGGCCATAAGTAATCATGGAACG
Organism: Chionoecetes opilio; assembly: GCA_016584305.1. NCBI lineage: Eukaryota > Metazoa > Arthropoda > Malacostraca > Decapoda > Majidae > Chionoecetes > Chionoecetes opilio. The sequence continues at coordinate 37,043 of JACEEZ010003105.1, forward strand.
CTGCCCTTTGGATCAGAAGGAAATCGTCTGAACAATTAAAGAGGACATAAATGTTTGCGTCAGTTATGGTTTATTAGTTTTCTTTATTTTTCATTTATTTACCAAACTTATGACTGCTCACTGGTTGCGTTGCGTTGCTAATTTTCATGAAACATAAGTGAGTCTTAGAGACATATATTCAAATCAATGATAATTTTGTAGTAATATATTTTTTGATAACGTGGACTTCAACACACGATGTAATTTTAAGATGTGTGTGTGTGTGTGTGTGTGTGTGTGTGTGTGTGTGTGTGTGTGTGTGTGTGTGTGTGTGTGTGTGTGTGTTGTGTGTTGTGTGTGTGTGTGTGTGTGTGTGTGTGTGTGTGTGTGTGTGTGTGTGTGTGTGTGTTGTGTGTGTGTGTGGTGTGTGTATGGTGTGTGTGGTGTGTGTGAATGTGAATGTGTTGTGTGTGGTGTGTGTGTGTGTGTGTGTGTGTGTGTGTGTGTGTGTGTGTGTGTGTGTGTGTGTGTGTGTGTGTGTGTGTGTGTGGTGTGTGGTGTGTGTGTGTGTGTGTGTGGTGTGTGTGTGTTGTGTGTGTGTGTGTGTGTGTGTGTGTGTGTGTGGTGTGTGGTGTGTTTGTGTGTGTGTGTGTGTGAGTGTGTTGTGTGTGTGTGTTGTGTGTGTGTGTGTGTGTGTGTGTGTGTGTGTGTGTGTGTGTGTGTGTGTGTGTGTGTGTGTGTGTGTGTGTGTGTGTGTGTGTGTGTATGTGTGTGTGTGTGTGTGTGTGTGTGTGTGTGTGTGTGTGTGTGTGTGTGTTGTGGTGTGTGTGTTGTGTGTGTGGTGTGTGTGTGTGTGTGTGTGTTGTGTTGTGTGTGTGTGTTGTGTGTGTGTGTGTGTGTGTGTGTGGTGGTGGTGTGGTGTGTGTGTGGTGTGTGTGTAGTGTGTGTGTGCAAGAGCTACGTGTCCCCCACATGCACAATCAGCTTCATCTTCCTGCCCTATAAACACCCTCGCCTTCAAAGATGCACGAAGGCAAACACCCTCCTGAGAACAGCCTTTTACAGCGTGCATGAGTAATGGGCCGACCCCGCCACCCCGCCACCCCGCCGCCACGACCCTTCCCGATCCATGCATGCACTCCTCATTCACACTCTACTGTCCTCCTCCTGCCCTTCCTTCCTCACCCTCCAGCACACCCAACAACGCTACACTATATATAGAAACTCAGTATTAATAACCATCCCATCAACACGTCATCAACCGCTTCACCACCAACTGGCTTGCCTTCACTTATTTTTACCAAAGCAAAACAAACCAGAATTTAGTGATTTAACTGATTTCTTCAATTAATATTCATCTTCCCTGTTACATTCTTGGTTGTCCTTCCTTCCCCCTACCTCTTCCTCCTTTCCCCTTCCTGCTCCTCCTCTCTGCTTGACATTAACGGTGTTTCCTCAGTTGCAAGTTCCGTGTTTCATGCTTTTTGTTACCTTTTTTTTTTTTGTCCTTGGCCAGTCCTTTGTGATGTAAAAATAATAATAATAGTAAAAAAAAGTTAAAGTCATGAGCGTAAGTGAATAAGTAACTGACATTAACTGTAACTTTAGCTATAAGAGTGCCATCAACCCTCATGTATACGTGCTACCACACATGCAGGAGGCCATGTGTGTCGTGGTGGAGGTACGTACCGTCACTATAGACACTGAGGAGGATACGTGAGGGGGGGTTACACTTGCCAGGCCCCTCACTATGAAGGAAGATATTAATGAATGAATATATGATGCTATGACAAAAGCAGCTGTAGAAGGAATGCAAGAAATGATGAGTTATCGTTCACTTATTTGTGTGCGGCTTATAGTGTTTCTTAGATTTGTGTGGCGTGAATAACAATGAAGGATCTAAAATACAACATCAAATTCCATCATAAGTTTTAACACAAACTCTTTGGATATTTGCGTCGCATATACGCAAAAGTACACTATAACACACACACACACACACACACACACACACACACACACACACACACACACACACACACACACACACACACACACACACACACACACACACACACACACACACACACACACACACACACACACACACACACACACACACACACACACACACACACACACACTGCAGCACTGGTCGTTTCACTACAAAGACTGCATGAAAAAACCTCCAGGATGTATATATTCATCGATATCTCCAGGAATTCTTAGTGTTCTCATCTTACAAAGATTTTTTTCGTGCACGTGTGCTTGAACATGATGTATAAAATGTACTCCACCTCGTAACTTTCATGTTAGACTTTGTTTTAGAGCGGCTAGAAATGTAGAAACTATTAATGGATGATGGCCACTTCGGTTGATAGCAACGAAAAACGGCTTCAAGTCTTATGCATATCACATGAATATATATATATATATATATATATATATATATATATATATATATATATATATATTATATATATATATATATATATATATATATATATATATATATATATATATATATATATATATATATATATATATATATATATTAACGCACTCATATACATTGTAGCAACCTTCCATCCATCTATCGCAATAGATACAATTACGAGGGTTTGGGTACGTGAATGGCATTACCCATACAGGAGATTTGCTCGTAATATCAAATGATACGGTAATTGTAAAATCATGAATGATCATTATAACTTTCGTTAACAAATACATTCTGAATTAGACCATAATCCTTGTAATTGCAGCAAAATATTTGTATGCGCATGGGCGGCGAGGGCAACGGGCGGGCGGTTGAGGAGCAGCAGGCCGCCCAGACCCCCGACACCGCCCGCCCGCCCGCCCGCACCGCCACCGCCTCCACACCGCCCGTCGGGAAATGTACAGTAATTAAGAATATGCTGTAATTAAAATACGCGATAATCTACGAATTATATATTACACACAAAAAAAATGTGCATGCCA
>JACEEZ010003105.1:45000-62500 GCA_016584305.1 Chionoecetes opilio
GGATATGAGACACTTTGACCGTATGTGAATTATAGCTATCTGGAGATCAAATTAATTCATATATATTTATACATTTAAATTTCATATATTTTATTTATTGATTAATTTATATTTAAGTTTTCCTCTCCACGATTTAAGGAACGGCGACTACAGACACTCTTTTTTCATCGATTTTATGACAATAACTAATGGACAAGGAAGAAAAAAATGTATACATAAAATAATTACACAGCTCTCTTAGTTGCCGCAATGCACTTGGTGGCAAAATGAAAATACCGCAAATAATGATCACGATAAAGCTTTAGATGCATATTGAAAGGAAGACACGTTGGATACAAACAATAATAGGAGAGCCTTTTTTAACACCCGCACAACATCCAGACTCATAATCATAAAATCGATCCGACCAAATAGTGAGTTTGCTTAATAATTTCGAGCTTAATTAACAAACAGGCAACAGGTGGTTTGAAGATGACGCAACAGCACCTTGTAATGACTGGTGATGAGTAGTTCTATGTCCTATATTCTTTATCGCTATTATATCTATATTCTATACACTATTGTTCTATGTCCTATAACGTTCTATGAAATCCAATTGTGCAAAGCTTCTTTCTCAACCTCTCTAACCTCTCTCTCTCTAATCTCTCTCTCTAACCTCTCTCTCTCTAATCTCTCTCTCTAACCTCTCTCTCTCTAATCTCTCTCTCTCTAATCTCTCTCTAACCTCTCTCTCTCTAATCTCTCTCTCTAACCTCTCTCTCTCTAATCTCTCTCTCTCTAATCTCTCTCTAAACCTTGTATTATGCCGCTTTTGGGTGACCTTTTTGTACCTAAGACATGCCTACCACACACACACACACACACACACACAGACACACACACACACACACACACACACACACACACACACACACACACACACAGAGACACACAGACACACACACACACACACACACACACACACACACACACACACACACACACACACACACACACAACACACACACACACACACACACACACACACACACACACACGCACACACACACACACAAGAAAAAGAAAAAAAACAGCTGTTTGACATAAACTATTTTCTATACGTAATATTGTTTCTGTTCTTGTGTTACTAAGGATTAAGAACACAGTATATCATATCATATAACATCCTTGGAAAATAAATATGCCATCATATTTCATACATAAAAAAGGGCAGGATTAGCAAAAAAAAAGAAAAAAGGTACCTACACAAAATAAATCGTCACACTAAAAAAAAAAAACTGCTTGTCATTTTTCATATTTTTCGGGAAATTAAAAAACTTCCTCATTTTCTTAATTTTGTTATCCATGCATCGTTTATCCTTTAATATTTAGAACCACTCACACCCTACACATGACATTGGCGACTATACCAATAGATGCGCCACAGGATGAAGAACTGATTAAGGCAAAAATCCAGAAATGACCGAAAAATGACTTAGGCAGTTTCTTTATGAGGGTGACGACATAAAAAATAATCAGAAAAGCAGCAACATTAAATCCAAGCCTAAAACCATGCAGATATAGTAGCAGGAAAACATGCTAAGTGTATAAAGTCACAAATATGCAGAATAAAGAGAAAAAAATGTGTTGCAAAGTAGAGCTGAGCAGCCGAGGGGAGGAGAAGCAGGAGGCTGACCAGCGAGGGGAAGGAAGGTAATTACATATTAGAGCAGCGGCGCCTGTCTCCCTGCTGCCGCCACACTGACACCTGACGGAGCCGCTGCCGCCACACACCTACACACACCTGCACACACCTGAAAGTGGCGCACACCTGGACACCACTAATCACCTGGCAAACACTTAAAGAAATGGTGGCTTAATATGATAGAAGGGGAAAAAGGAAATAGTCATCGCACCTAAACACACCTACACACAGACAAATATGTGGACGGGTATAAAAAATCACAAAGGAATCTTTATATAAGTTATTCATACACCTGGATAACACTAATCACCTGGCAAACACTTACAGAAATGGTGGGAATATTAATAAATGAGAAAATTGAGAAGGGGAAAAAAAGAAGAGTCATCGCACCTACACACACACCTACACACAGACAAATATGTGGAAAGGTCAAATAAATCACAAGGGAGTCTTCATATATGTGATTCCTGACCCTGATGACCTGACCCCCCCCCCCCCCGCCGCCCACGCCAGCATCCCGGGTACGTAGCTACTTCCAGGCCGCACTTCCCCTATTCCTGGCAGCGCTTTGTGTCACCAGAAAAGCTAAATTCCACACCGCTCTCAGGTATTTCAGGTAAATCGTGTGCATATGTTATCATTTTCTTTGTAACAGCAGGAATTTCGTCAACGTTAGAAGGGTTAATACTGAACTCTTTACAGACACAGTATAACGCCATGGATGTGTGATGTGTTTTCATGAATGACATAGTTTTCCTTACTTATTGGTGTTATATCAATGCTTTGTTTTCTTTGCGACAAAACACTATCATGAAATTACGTCTACACATGGTCGGCAATAAACTCCTTTGGTTATATTTGGTGTATATTTCATTTATATATATATTAGTTTTTACATATTTTACTTTTACTGGTGATGGAAAAAAGATAAACTGGAATCATATACAAAAGAAAAGACACAAAATCAATACACAAAGAACATTTTAACACAGCCAGAGAGAGAAAAAAAAACTACCCTAAGGAGTTAATCAAAGCTGAGTATTCCTGATTTTTTTAAATTTTGATTATGATTTTATTCCTTTTATGACATTGGTAGGATTGCACCAAAGCTTCCTTATGGATGAATAAGAGGATTCTGAATTTCGACAATAATTTCTCACCGTAGAAACTTTAATCCTCACTTTTGAATGCCAGCTTACAGCATCGCCACATATGACTGACCCTTAGCAAGACATTTAATAAGCTGGCGTTGCTACGAATCCCGCCTCAGATTTTAGAGCAGAAAAAAGAAATAGCCCAATGAAAAGGTCAGCTAAGAATATCCAGTAGACTGTATGATATTAACTTTGTCCCTTATGTTCCTATATGTCACTTGGCGAGACATTTAACAAGCTGGCGTTGCTGCAAATCCCGCCTCAGATAAAACAAAACAAAACAGAAATAGCCCAATGACAAGGTAAGCCAATAATATCCAGCAGACTACATGATAAAAATATTTCAACGCGCCAACTCAAGAACACACAAAGAAGAAGAAGAAAAAAGCACTTCATAAATAGCCCAATGACAAGTTAGCCAATAATATCCAGCAGACTACATGATATAAATATTTCAACTCGCCAACCTACAAACATAAATATAATTCACACCCATGTTACCATTCGAACAGACAATCGGATGCTCAATCAAACTCAACTCTGCCACAAAGAAGATGGTGCTTAGTGTTATGGTAGTTTGAGTTATATATAGCATACTACAATCATCTCATCCTTCACCATGAAACTTCCACGTTCCTATCTTCTTTAGAGACATGGTATCCTTTTCTAACTGTTCTCTTACATGTAGTTTGATAATTAGTAGTATGTAGTTCAACAGATACCCTCGTTATAGAGCAGTAAGTCTCTTGGTATCTGTTCTTCCTATGAATTCCTATGTATAAAAAAGTTTCGTACCCTATAGTGACGCCGTGAACACATTTTAGACCCTACACATTTTGTTTCCTCCAAGCGATACATATACTGGGAGGTGCAAGGGGTTACAATGCCAAAGTGCCGCACCTTGGCCCAGTCTAATCATAAAATAACAAAGAATAAAGTGGAGTAAAGTGGCCACGTCAGATACACAGCACTTAATTTACAGGTAGCTCAATGATATGTCGGAGTCCTCATAATTTTGAGACACCTATAAGCTCTTCAACAGCGTAGCACATGTGGAACTGAAAATATATGTTTTTGGTGCATTGACTACGTATTCAATCATATTTCCCATGATTCATAAGGTAGGATATTATGAAAATAGTTGTGTTATATATAGGTAGGTAGGTAGGTAGGTAGGTAGGTAGGTAGGTAGGTAGGTAGGTAGGTAGGTAGGTTAGGTTAGGTTAGGTTAGGTTAGGTTAGGTTAGGTTAGGTTAGGTTAGGTTAGGTTAGGTTAGGTTAGGTTAGGTTAGGTTAGGTTAGGTTAGTTGGTAGTTAGGTAGGTAGGCTTGTCTGGAAATTCTGAATGAGGGACACTTTATCTACTCTTATGATGGATTGCTGCTTTCTGTGCCATCTTAACGTTGTCAGCGGATTTCTGTCATGACTATTATCTCATAAATCGTGAGCTTCGTAATGTAGAAATAAACGTAGTGCATAAAAATAGTAGCAACAAATTAAGTTCTACCCTTCCCTTCCCTTCCCTTCCCTTCCCTTCCCTTCCCTTCCCTTCCCTTCCCTTCCCTTCCCTTCCCTTCCCATCCCTTCCCTTGGTGCCACACAATCCATTCCTTGAACACACCATAATAATCATGCAGCGAGGGAATCCCCACCACAACAACACCCGCTTAAGAAGAAAAATATATATATATGTTAATACAATACTACCTAGTTTCTTATACAGCTTACTTATTGTGTTATTGCATCACTAAATAGTCTGATATGGAAAGAACGTAACTCAAGAACAACAAGGAGCGATAGGAGCGGTCAGCACATGGCGTATACCTTTATGTTTTATAAGATATTTTTCTCAAACTTGAATATTTTTGACATGATTTTCAAGATGTAAGGAATATTGCCGGTTGAAATAAGAACTGACGACGGTCAGAGGAAAAATATGGCGTATTGGTTCAGTAGTCAGCAAATCCGCAGGTCTATTCATAGTTATGGAAGTAGAATGATTATTCTGACTAGAAATGGTATGATATAGTCATATGATGCATAATGGTACTAGAAATGGCGACGGTAGCACAAGCAGAATTATAATTACTGTAGTAGTACTATAGTCGTAGTGGTGGTGGTGTTGACGAAAGAAGTTGTGGTGGTGGTAGTAGTAGTAGTAGTAGTAGTAGTAGTAGTATAGTAGTAGTAGTAGTAGTAGTAGTAGTAGTAGTAGTAGTAGTAGTAGTAGTAAATAGTATAGTATGTAGTAGTAGTAGTAGTATAGTAGTAGTAGTAGTAGTAGATAGTAGTAGTAGTAGTATATAGTAGTGTAAGTAGTAGTAGTAGTAGTAGTAGTAGTAGTAGTAGTAGTTAGTAGTAGTATATAGTATGTAGTATAGTTAGTAGTAGTAGTATAGTAGTAGTAGTAGTAGTATATATAGTAGTAGTAGTAGTAGTAGTAGTAGTAGTAGTAGTAGTAGTAGTAGTATATATAGTAGTAGTAGTAGTAGTAGTAGTAGTAGTAGTAGTAGTAGTAGTAGTAGTAGTAGTAGTAGTAGTAGTAGTAGTAGTAGTAGTAGTAGTAGTAGTAGTAGTAGTATAGTAGTAGTAGTAGTAGTAGTAGTAAGTAGTAGTAGTAGTAGTAGTAGTAATAATAATAATAGTAGTATAATGGTAGTAGTAGTTGTTGTAGTAGTAGTAGTGGTGGTGATGAACGCAGCGATAAAAAAAAAAGGAAGAAGAAATAGAAAATAGATGGAGATAGAAATACATTGATGATAACAGGCGGCAGCACTTATATGATAAAGAATAGATAAATGCGTGTTATTCAATAAGTATACAAATTAATACTCAGCACAAATACAGAATCTCGCCCGTGTAAGCACATCACCGAACGTCCACAATATATTATTACAAATAACTTGGAAAAAATTAGTTTACCAATAGCAACTGATACGGAATTAGATTTTGTGGCAAGATTTATTCCTGGTCAGAATATTTGTAATACATCTAATAGCTATATGAAAAGTCTTGTCAATGAGTATAAAACAAATCACGTAAAGATGGCATTAACCCATTGAGACCCAGAACGTAATTTCCATTGTAATTTGGTGACCTGTAGACAATTTTTGGCGAATATAAGCAATATTTTATAGATATGACCTGTTTAGTATCCTTGTCTACTAAATCATTTGGTATATTCAGCTACATTTCGTAATTTTATGGCTCGACAACATACAATTTTTTATAGCAAAGGAAAGATCTGGGCGTGAAGGGTTAAGGAGATGACCGCTGCCGGCTGTGCATGGGCATGGCACAACAATTCATGATATACAAGGAGTCACTTATACCCTCCTTGTGATTATGACTCATTACACCACCTTCACAAATATGACATTTTCCCATACACGTACAGCGATCAGACAAAGCACACAGCCTTAAGGAAGGAAAATAAAACCCTACAGGCACTATAGGCTCACACATTAAAAAAGAAAAAAAATCAGGAGATAATGGAAATGGGTATGTAGAGCCCCAAGACCTATACAAGACCTATACAGGATACCGCTTATGACAGCGTAGACCTAACTATGGTTTCACGTGTACGTACGGTAATAAGGTAAAGATGGGGGCATACGTTATGCTGCGCGTGGCCTCGGTGTTAATCTCCGTCGCATTAGCCGTTGAGCCTGTGGTGGGTGAGAACCCGTTACCCAGGGACACAGGGCTAGTGTGATATCCGGGTTAGCACAGTTACCTTCCCCAGGTTTCCTCAGATACCCATTTATCAACCCCGAAAGTTAAGACGAACAGCTGGTTTGGGCTGGCCGCCGACTTACCCTGGCCCGGATTCGAATCAGGGCCCGCAGATTCGTAGCTAGGCGCGCTAACCACTGCACCACGGAGGCGACAATACGTATATAGTGCTATACAAAAAGTACTGAATAAAAATATTAACAAAACTATCTTTCCCCAGAAACGATAAGACAGGTGATATTATACTGACAACCCCACAAAACCTGCCGCGTAAAGCAAAGTCAGTAATATTTCGGGCGTCACTGTCACGTCACATCATCGCCACCACAAGACCCAAACACGAGGCCTCGCAGACTTATCCACTGTGAGTTACTGAAAGCGAGAAAGCAGTTTGAAAAATCAGTCATGGACACCGATGATGGGTTTTTTTCGAGCCAAAGAAAGGACGTAATCTTGTAGCGGATAAGATACAGCTATAAAGTACATCGCGGTAAATGTTTAATATGGTGAAAAAATTTACAAGCAAGAATTTGGAGTAAGTCAAATATATCTTGATAGCTTGTAATGATTGATAATTATATAGCTTGATAATCAGATTATGTATACGATTCATTTAAATTTTATTAATGCGTAACAGCAACCTTATGGAGCTCACATTAAGTAGCATAACACATACATAGCATAACACAATGACACATAATGTCATTGGAGACTTTGAAGAGGAAAGCGATAAATACACATGGCTTGTAGAGAAGCTTTGTGCCAATGTCGACAAAAATAAAAAGGAGAATCATGTGTAATAATATTTGCAGTTAACCTGTGATGCGGTGTATGTTTGTAAATATATAGATTGAACAGTCATGATAATCATAAGTATATTCTCAAATAAAAAAAATTGTGACCAAATTTTAAGGAACCGAAACGGATTGAAAAGCATTAGACAAATTCATATCCATAACTTATTGAATTTAACCCCTTAAGGCCCAGAACGCAATTTCCATTGTAATTTGGCTACCATTAGACTATGTTAATGAATGTGAACAATATTCTATCTGATATGACCTGTTTAATATCCTTGTCCACTAGCTAATTTGGTATATTAAGTTATTTATCGTAATGGCTAACAGACGAAACATATAGCAAAGGAAAGCTCTGGGCGTGAAGGGGTTATAAACTAGAATACATTACGTAAGAGAAAGCCTCATGATGGTGGTTTATGATACAAGATGAAAAACCCAACTAATTAATAAAATAATAAATTAAAGGCTGAGAGTTGAGCATCAAAATAAAATATATAAACATTATGCCTCTCGCACGACACAGATAAGCCACGCTGAAGAGAAAATGTAGAAAGATTACTGCTAAGAAAATATATTCAACACTAACAGTTTGTTTTAGGTCAAGAAGAAACACAGAACTCATGAGTAAAATTGAATAAAAACAATTAGAGAAAGCAAAACAAAGGCAATGACATGAAAAGAAAGAGAGAGAGAGAGAGAGAGAGAGAGAGAGAGAGAGAGAGAGAGAGAGAGAGAGAGAGAGAGAGAGAGAGAGAGAGAGAGAGAGAGAGAGAGAGAGAGAGAGAGAGAGAGAGAGAGAGAGAGAGAGAGAGAGAGAGAGAGAGAGAGAGAGAGAGAGAGAGAGAGAGAGAGAGAGATAAAGAGAGAGAGAGAGAGAGAGAGAGAGAGAGACAGGGGAGTAGGGAAATTTTGCAGAAATAAAATTATCTAAGGTTTTACAATATTTTACAAGGAATTTCATAATACAAATCTTAGCCCTATACAAGTCAGCATATCAGTACGTAAAAAAACAAAATGTGACAAGAGAATGGCGTCAAACAATTTTGGTCTGATCGTCCCCTCATCTAACGGACTGTCTTAACCCTTCACGCCCAGATCTTTCCTGGGCTATATGAAATCGTCTGTTATAGCCATAAAACTACGAAAAGGTAACTAAATAAACCAAATTAGCTAATGGACAAGGATATTAAGCCGGTCATATCTATATAATATTGCTTATGTTCATTAAAATCGTCGAATGGTGGTTATATTACAATGAAAATTACGTTCTGGGCCTCAAGGGGTTAAATTTCCCCCAAAAATTACCGCAATGCCCCTTCACTTTTTATCTTCTATCGTTATTTTCATGATTGCTGCTATTTCGAACTAGCTAACTGCCTGCCTCCCTCCAACTATGGCTCAGCTGTACATGACTTGCTACTCCCATCCCTAGTATATCCATCTTTCTAATGCATGACTTAACCAGTATCTATAAAATTTCATCTATTTCGTAGATAAACTCTGAGTATGTTTTTGTCATTGTTTACCCACCTTCATACGACTTACAATAATTTTTCAATATTTTTTCTTCTATCCTACAATCTTACGAGGAGAGAAGATTAAGAAGACACAGACTGAACTATGAACACCCAATTCCCTTAAATGACTCTCGCTATCCACTTTTCGGGAATGCCAATAAGAAGTCTTGTAGTTCATTTCCTTTCTACCCTATGTGCAAAAAGAAAACTCAAGCGTCTGCCGCAGTGAGGTGGTGTTTGCCGCCGCCTCCCCCTTCCTTCTCGCCTTGTCTTCCCGTAAAAATATCTCAATTTCGTCCTCAATTATATACTAAATCTTACCTTGTTAATCTTATCTTGTACTTATTTTTCATACCTTTAATTAACTTCTATTCTTAACAAGGACGCAATCATGTTTGTGACGTGTTTGTGTGTGTACGTGTGTGTGTATGTTTTTCGTTGTATTGGTGGTTATCTTAAGACACGCTAAAATATACTCATGTTCAAGTCGAGTACTGCATATATTTTCACAATAAACAAAGGGCTCGCTGAATCGTGATGGATTGCGGTATGAGTTGTGCTGCTTAAGAAAGGGAGAAAGTTATACAAAATTCCTCGATCCAGATTCGGATCCGGATCAACTCCAAAATATAATCACTTCTAAATTGGGCCATGATACACATCTGGTACAAGTTTCATGTCAATCCGTATGCAACGTTTAACATAATCTTGCTAACAAACAAACAAACCAGACTGATCAGATAGCCTTGTTAGCGGAGGTAATAAAAAATAAAACTTTATCAGGCTATGAGGCTAGAAGCTCAGATGAAGAGTTAAGCAAAATTGTGACTCTAGAACCCACAGCATGGCATTGCGGGTACAGGCACACCCAACACGGGGTGGAGATATGACACCGAAAATACAGGCAATATTACTTAGTAAGAAATAATACAATGCCGTGATTAATGTAAAGTCTAGAAGAGCGTTTGTCTCACAATGCTTTTTTTTACATCTCTGAATATTACATGTTTAAAAAATATATAGAAGATATAATATAAGATATATGCGGTTTGTAGATATTAACCCCTTCACGCCCAGATCTTTCCTTTGCTATAAAAAATGGTGTGTTTTCGAGCCATATAATAACGAAAAGTAGCTGAATATACCAAATTAGTTAGTCGACAAGAACACTAAACAGGTCATATCTATAGAATATTGCATATATTCACTAAAAATCGTCTAATGGTACCCAAATTACAAGGGAAATTACGTTCTGGGACTCAAGGGGTTAATGACCAGTTGAATATAAGATAAAGACTACCCAAGGCATTGTAACAAAAACTACATGATACAAAATGCCTTCTTATGGATAAAAAAAAACTAATAGGTTTGAAAGTATTTTAAATACTCTTCGTGTGATCGATGCAGAAAATAATATCAACACTATACCACAATAATATGTAAGAAAAAACAATCATATCATGATGATAAGAAAACAATTTACTCTGGACTATAGAACAAACGTCAGTTGAAAGAAGTTAAGGTTGAAGTCAGTTGAAAGGATCTGAGGCTCATGAAAATAACATAGGCAGGTAGTGTTATGTGTAGTACTGAGATTATATATATATATATATATATATATATATATATATATATATATATATATATATATATATATATATATATAGTATATTATATATATATATACATATATTATATATAATATATATGTTTATATATATATATATATATATATATATATATATATATATATATATATATATATATATATATATATATATATATATATATATATATATATATATATATATATATATATATATACGAATTACTAGAGAGAAATTAAGGGAAGGAAGACAGGAAAAAGGGTAGAGACAGAGAAATTGAGACAGACATATGGACGAATCGACTGATCCATACGTCATATACTTAGATATAGACAGATAAATCAGCAGACTAGCAATTTTGTATCGACAAATATATGCAAAAAAAAAAGACTCAAACATAATAGCCGTAAAGCTACAAACACATAAACGAAAAAAAAAAATTGAGAGCGAGGTAGAGAAATTCGAGTGTGTATAAAAGTGGGTGTGAACATAGAGGTAGATATGGAGGCATAGTATCTACAGGTGTTGTGCGTGGCGGCTGTCGCTGCATAAAACAAACAACACTAAAGACTGCACTCTTCTGTGTGGCGCACCTGTGACCCGCCTAGAGGGAGGGCGAGGAGGCGCCGAAACCCAAAACACACACACACACCCCCACACACACACACACACACCACACAACACACCACACCCACACACACACACACACCACAAACACACCACACACACCCCAAAACACACACACCACACACACACAACACACACACACACACACACACACACCACACACAACACACACCACACACCACACAAACACACACACACACACACCACACACACACACACAACACACACACACACACACACACACACACACCACACACCACACACACACACACACAAAACACCCACACACACACACACACACACACACACACACACACACACACACACACACACACACACACACACACACACACACACACACACACACACACACCACACACACCACACACACCACACACACACACAACCACTACACCACACACACACACACACACACACACACACACACACACAACACCACACACACACACACACATACACCAACACACACACACATACTACACACACACACACCACACACACACAACACACACACACACCAACACACAACATACACACACACAAACACACACACACGCACACACACACACAACCACACACACATACATACACACATCACACACCACACACAATCACACACTACATACACACCACACACACACCACACACACATCACACAAAACACACCACACACACACACCACACACACAACACACACACACACTCACAGACACACACACACACATATACACACATGCACACACACACATACAGACACACACACACACACACACACACACACACACACACACACACACACACCTGCACACACACACAGAGAGCGAGACAGGAACCCTGGGATACAGACCTACAGACAGAGAGACAGGTAACCAGCCAGCCACCCTGACGATCAAGCATACATACATACATACATACATACATACATACATACATACATACATACATACATACATACATAAAATCATACATACACACAGAGGTACAGAAAACAATTAAAATGAGATAAAACGAGAAAAAAATTAAGAAAATCATAAAACACAAGACAACGCAGAATTTTTTTTTATAAATAACTAAAGAATGGACACAAATATACGGACAGACAAACAAATACAGAAATACAAACAAACAAACCAGATTACAAACAAGCAAACCATTCACACAGACAAACAAACGAACTTAGCGACCACACATAAGAAAACAAACAGACAGAGACGAAGGAACAAACACAGACAGACATACACACCGATGAAATGCAATCTACCCACGAAGCCATTAGCCAACCAGCCAACCAGAGAGCCAGCGAGCCAACCAGAGCGAGCCATAACACCTCGCTAACCAAGCCTCCCTCCCCTCCCCTCGCAACACTTAAATCATCTAACATCAATACTGAATTAGAATCAAAACAACGACACAAATAAAAGATAGGCACAGCAACATGAAGTACAGAGAGTGAAAACCTACCAAATAAAAACAGAAATAACCTCTGAACGCTATTTGTTTTATCCAGTTTCAAAAAGAGTCAGGAATAAAAAAGACTGAATTGGAGGCAAACGAAAAAGGGAGAAAATCCTTAGTTGTGTTCCAGGCGCAGAAGAAACATCGGAGACGGATAAAATCGAAACTCGGTCGGGCAAGGGATGGAGGAGATGTGTGCTTGGGGTGAGGCAGGGAGAGAGGCAGGGAGGCAGGCAGGCAGGGAGGCAGGGAGGCAGGGAAGCAGGCAGGGAGGCAAAGGGTGGACTGCCGCGGGAGAAATGTTACACCGGCTGCAGGCCATGAACACAGGCCTCAGAAATACCAGAAACACCGACAGAGGGATAGCCAGTAGCAGTCCTCTTGCACGCCTCCCCCTCGACACCCCCTCCCCTCTCCCCCTTTCCCCTCAGAGCTGCAATCCCGCGGCACCCCTTGGCACCTCGCCCCGCGCCTATCGACCCCCCAGAAAGCCTCGCTGTAAACAAGGCACCCTCGCTCTCCCACACGCTGCAGGAGGTGACTAATCCCGAGCCTCCTGCCGCCTCCACAGGGCCGGCTTATCCGAGGGTCATTTTGCCGAAGGGTCACGTCCGGTATATCGCCCACCTTATGAAGAGGCAGCTCGTGTTGGCCATTTTTGGGGTTATAATATATGACAAAATGGCCCCAATGCCGCTTAGGGAGTTTAGTTTGTTTGTTTCTTCTTTTTTTCTGCCTCTGTCTCTCTCTCTCTTCTCTCTTGTCTCCCCTCAATGAGCATAGAGCGACGCGGGGCCATCTGAGGCGCGAGGGCGATGAGATAGTGGCGGTGACGGGCTGCTCCGCCTCCTGCACGGCTACGGTGTGTATGTCATGCGGCGGTGATGGTGCAGGTGTGTGTGTGTGTGTGTGTAGCTGCTACATATGCGTGCTCCAAGGGCCTGTCTTAGGGGCATGGGTGGCCGTAATTGTCCGCCTCAGCCACTCAAAAGTAGTACAATTTTTATGCCAGCGTGCAATGTGTTTCCTTATTGGAAATAGAACACAAACAAATAAACATGTATTCGCATTCCTTCACGACTTGTGATATGCTTTATTTGTTTCATAAATATGCATGTATACACACACACACACACACACACAATATATATATATATATATATATATATATATATATATATATATATATATATATATATATATATATATATATATATATATATATATATATATATATATATATATATATATATATATATATATATATATATATATATATATATTGAAATTACTATAATCTATTTGATAATATATATATATATTATATATATATATTATATATATATAAATTATATAATTATGATATATAAAATATATGATAATATTATATATATTTGTAATATATATATATTATATATATATATATATATATATATATATATATATATATATATATATATATATATATATATATATGTATATATATATATATATATATATATATATATATATATATATATATATATATATATATATATATATATATATATATTAAAATATATATAATATATATATATATATATATATATATATATATATATATATATATATATATATATATATATATATATATATTTACTTATTTATTTATTTCCTTTTACTTATTTATTATCTGACTCGTTTACATAAGCATTTTACTCTGTATTGTGTTATTCATATGCAATGCATTTTTCCCCTTTTCGCTTCTTGACTTTCTTTGCAAGATTCACTGCAGCATTAAGGCACTATGAATGTATTGAAATGACACGTGTGAAATCGATGGCGTAGAAATATGAAAATTAAGTACTGGCAAAATTTCAAATGTTTCCCAACAATGACCCTAAACATTAAATTGTAATTTATATATTTGCGATATATATACTTAGCTTATCAAAGTTGACAATATTTCTTATATAAATGTGGTGTTTCTTATAAAAAAAATTGTAAAATTCTTTCAAGCCGAAATTTATACAACATTTTTCTATTATTTCTCATTAATATAATTTTTGTTGTAATCAATTATAATAGTAATAGGAATTATTATAAATTACAGAAGTGTTTAGTGACTGACACGTTTCCCGCAGGCAGAAGAGTTTTATTCCTAAAAAGGTACGCTTACGAAATAACCCTCTTGTGTCAAAAAACAAAACTTTCATCGCTAACCATTGGAGCGCACCTAAGCACCTAACACTGGCCAGGCGCAACAACAGTAAAAATACCACTGACTAGAATTCCATTTTGTTGCTGTGAGGGGCTGGCTGGTACCCCCGCCGCCATGGTTATACCGAAGGGCGCTACGCTGGCGTCACCAATATATTCTACAGGTGATATTTCCGCTGCTAAATACTGATTATCTATCTATATTTTCATAAAGGGCAATATCAAAGCTGCAAGGTTATGTCGCATACAGATTTATCAATGCATGTGATAATTCTTAACACAGAAGCATTGAAATTACGATTTTGGAAATATGAAAAAACTCCAGATATCTTAGTCTTGCGATTGTGAGGTTCAAGGAAACTTACAATAATCACACATTAAAAGCATTACGATTTTTTTTAAACAACGGCTTTCTCAACACAAGTGAATATAATTTGTTTTAAAAAAAAGGTCCCCTTGAGGTAAACACACTGTAGAAGTTACGCTATGAAAATAATTCAAAGGCACAAGGAAAAACATTCAAAGATCTATTGCCGAGGAAGAGGAAGTGTATCCATAAACAGTCACCAGCGATCACTTTCTTTTCTCTCTCTATAAATCAACATGCATGGTGCAGGCGGCTCACGGGCCCTCCATGTCAGGTTTGCTACAGCCATGGTTACGAAGCCGTCCCGGCGGCACGGCGGCATAGGCGTCGACAGGCCAGCCTTGGGCACGCCGCGGGAGGCTGCGTCGCGCCTACCAGCCGCGGTGTCGGCTGCGTCGCGCCGCGCACAGCCGTCACCCTGCAGAACGCATCAGGACCTTCACAGCCGCAGTGAACACGATGCGGCGGATCACACACGCGGACACCGGGGTTTTGATGCTTCAAATGAGGCCACTGATTATATAATTATTGTTTTCCCTGGAAGCAAGAGTTACACTTCCGATTAGCACCAAACTCTACTAAGCCTTCGTCCTCCCCGCCATGCAGACCTACCTTGAATTTGTCGGTAATTCCAAGCCTATAAAGGCATACCCGCGAGACCCACAACACAAGCTGTGCCCGGACACGTAGCATTAACGACACTGCCGCCTGCCCCGCCCCGCCCGCCCCTCGGGGAGGGTGGGCGGCAGCGTCCCCTTCGCCCCCTTCACCCCCCCTCCAAGGGATGCCCGGGGGCGGCGTGACCGACGACAACACGACCAGATGTCACGAATGCACCAAATACACTCCTTTTTATGTTGATAATATTGGTAATAATGATGGGAATATTTGTGAATATGGCGGTGTTTGGCAGGGCTGGGTCACGTTGAGGGTTGAGGGTGGGGTGTGTGGGGTGTGGGGTGTGTGGGGTGTGTGGGGTGTCACCCTAATGCCGTGGTGGGGGAAGCGTCCCTCATGAGGCCCCGATGGACTCAACTTCACGGTTAAGATTTCTTTGTTGGAAATATTTTTCGAGCATGACAAATCATTAAACATATTCCACTTTTTCACTCTAACTTAACGTTAGATTTATATTATACTCTTAAAGATTAAGAAAATTATCAATTCGCGTAGATGATCAAATGTAACGAAAAAATAACACAAATAGTAATTAGTTGAGTATATTTACAAATGATTTATGTACAGGTTCTAAGACATTATGTTTGCCTTCTAACCTCGGTTTGTGTAGCATGTGACCCGCCGCTAAGGAGACTGTGGCAACATTCAGGCAGTCTCATTTAAACCCGAGAAGGAGGCGTCAGGGGGGGGGGGGGGGGGGGGGGGCGGCAGCTGACAACCGTCCGTCACTCACCCCACATCGATCACGGCATTACCGCCTCACCACCAGCCACACACCGTACAGGCCACGCCGTGACACACTAAATACTATTATTACGAATATACTCATGTATATATATATATATATATATATATATATATATATATATATATATAATATATATATATATATATATATATATATATATATATATAATATATATATAATATATATATATATATATATATATATATATATATATATATATATATATATATATATATATATATATGCGTGTGCTCAAACTCACTTGCCCCAGCAAAAGTTTAACACCACAAACATATTTCAAATGAATAAAACGTTTTGATAAAAAAAAATCCACAAAATATGCATACAGAATATTATACAGAAGTCACCTTCATAAAACATCAACAACAATCAAAATATTAATAAAAATAAAAATAATATGATCAATAATAATAATAAAATAATAATAATAATGATAATAATAACAATGATGATAAATAGATAATAATAACAATACTTATATTGTTATTATTGCCATTATTACTAGTCTAGCTATTTAATTATTTTATTATTTATTTATTATTATCATTATCATTACAATTATATGTCGGATCATAAGCACCGGGAACAACAAAACGGTGCTTCCAACGCCTCATTATCCGCGTCAGACCTCCTTCACGTGACGCGCATCTATACGTAAACACACGAGGAGGCCCCTGCGTGCTGCACAGGGTCGACACGCTGCCTCCCTGGTCGTGGCGCTGCGTGGGAAAGGGGGGGGGGGCAGGGCAGCAAGGGGCGCCGCACCTGCTGCCTCGCCACATAACACTTCCCGGTAATCCCTGATGAGCGAGCAGCTTGGGATGGACCTTAAGATAATCATGATGGATACGCGGTTGTCTTGGGGCCACCTCAGGGCCAGCCTCGTT
>JACEEZ010003105.1:67500-72500 GCA_016584305.1 Chionoecetes opilio
GTGTGTGTGTGTGTGTGTGTGTGTGTGTGTGTGTGTGTGTGTGTGTGTGTGTGTGTGTGTGTGTCGTGTGTGTGTGTGTGTGTGTGTGTGTGTGTGTGTGTGTGTGTGTGTGTGTGTGTGTGTGTGTGTGTGTGTGTGTGTGTGTGTGTGTGTGTGTGTGTGTGCGCGCGCGCGTAAACCATGATATCAAGCATATTATCCTTAAAAAAATACCTTTGATAGATATTAAGAAACCCATCGTTATGAGAAGAATTGATGATATGCAAAACAACATGGCACAGCCGATTCTGTATTTCCTGAGATATTATTCACATTTATAATGATACTGATCCATTATTTCAGCAAATACATGCTCTGTGAATGCATTTTAGAACACTTTCTTTACTAAGGATTGACCAGAATATTCTTATTTTTATGTTTTATTATTTTTATTCCTATTTTGTTCTCTTTCAATTCCTTAATTCTTCATTCTCAAACTATAAGACTGTGATCAAAGAGCTTATGGCTAAAGTTCTGAAGGTGGATCAAAAAACGATTCAGATTTTAATAACAACCAAGTGAGGTGATACAAGGACCCGCGGCTATCGTTATTAGACATATCCACCATAAATACCATATAGCCATGTGTGGGCTCAGTGACGTGCGTGGAAGAGTCACGAGTATCTAATTGTAAACATGTAAATAGTTAGCATTAAGTAATCATAGGTATATGTATGTGGTTAAGGTTAGGTTTTAAGATAGGTGGTACTCACAATACCACCTTTAACCTGTAAAATATTTTTCCTTGTAAATAATTGTACATTATGTAAGATGGTATAAATAAAAAAAAAAAACTAACGATAAAATGGTATTGCGATATAAAGTCCTTTTGCTTCTCACTCTCACAAATATTTCCATGATAACATTGAACCTGCGGCATTTTACCCCATGAGACCCAGAACGTAATTTCCATTGTAATTTAGCTACCATTAGACGATTTTTAGTGACTATAAGCAATAATTTATAGACATGACCTGTTTAGTATCCTTGTTCACTAACTAATTTTGTATATTAAGTCACTTTTCGTAATTTTATGGCTCGACAACATACTATTTTACATATAGCAAAGGAAAGATCTGGGCGTGAAGGGGTTAATGATAGCTTTCCAGAGATAACATTGTCCCATGCTTTTAAACTACACTATTAAACCTATTCATGTATTTACCCATCTTCATTTTCATATAACAGTTCTTTTGATTGGACAGTTCTATTAATGGGACAATTCTATTATATCGATATTTAAGGGCAGTCCTTATGAAAATTAATATTCCATGAACAGGACAATGAAAAAAATATCAAGAAAAAGACTAGATGAAGTACCGTGTTCTTTTTCTTTCTTCAAAATATGATTGTTTCAATAAATAAATACTTAGGCATAATATTCAGCTATTTTTCTATCATTTTTTATTTTAACCCCTTCACGCCCAGATCTTTCCTTTCCTATAAAACAATTGTATGTTGTCGGGACCATAAATTACGAAGAGTAACTGAATATACCAAAGCAGTTAGTAGACAAGGATACTAAACAGGTCATATCTATTAAATATTGCTTATATTCACTAAAAATCGTCTAATGGTACCCAAATTACAATGGAAATTAAGTTCTGGGTCTCAAGGGGTTAAGTAGACAGTATCTTGGCCGATGTACGAACAAAACTATAAATTTCGTATGTGTAGGAAACTGGCCATTAAATTGATACTGGCGATAAATTGCTTGAGACTGAAAAGAGTCATCATATATTGTCTATATTTTGAAACACAAGCATAAAGTCAAACAATTTGATATTTCTTTTTTTCATGACCACGCAGATGGCCAAACGTCACCCTATTTTATTCCTGTAACATTCGAGCATACATCTGTAAGCCAGGCGGCACCGTGTACCGTAGATAACAGTATAGTCGCCAGCTGCAATAATATCTGCCAGCTGCCAAATATTACGAATTATAGCATCACTACTGATTTTTATGTGTCACTGAAGATGATACACAGTAGTTTATATCATGACTATAATCTACCCTGTTTCAGAATTGCTTTATGCTTTGCATCTGCAAGTATATACGGTTTCAAATTTCACTACCGTTTTTTTTTCGCGCGACGACGACGGCGGGAGGACATTCAGAACATAAACACTAATTGGTGACCTTATTGTTGGTCGCCACTCTGGTGATATTTTTGTAATTTCTTCATTTATAGCCATAATATGATACATATGAAGACACAAAATTACACACTCTCCAGATAGCCCCTTTTAACTTTCCTGAAATCATGGATGTAGAAATGTAAGTATTGACGCCACCAGACATCTGTACATCGAAAAAAACGTTGTCCTGGCGACTTTAGTGTTATCTACGGTAGGACCTACGTGAAGGCGACGACTGACGGTCTTAGCACACGCCTGATTACCCAAACACTGCAATGCGATGACATAAGTGTAACCTGTAGCCTCGTATACTTATCATCATCTTTACTTAACAGCAGGTAGTCAAGCCTCCCTCCCTGTCACCTCACCGTCTACCTCTCGTGGGTGGAAGGTTATTTGCTTCACTACTATAGGGTGAACACAACATCAGCAGCAGCAGCAGCAATAACAGCATTATAACACGCCAACACTTACCTGTCGGGGTAGTAGTTCCTGCTGGGGAAGAAAGAATTTGCTGAATGATTGCAGTGGAAAAATAATGTAAATAATGTTATATATTATGATGATAGTAGATGTAGATATAATAGTAAAAATAGTAGTAGTAGTAGTAGTAGTAGTAGTAGTAGTAGTAGTAGTAGTAGTAGTAGTAGTAGTAGTAGTAGTAGTAGTAGTAGTAGTAGTTATAATAGTAGTAGCTGTAGTAGCAGTAGTAGTAGTAGCAGTAGACTAGTAACAACGATAATAATAATGAAAATATTACTAACAAAAAAACGAAAAAAATTGTAGTAATAATAATAATAATAATAACAATAATATGTAGAAAAAGATTGGTAACAACAATAATAATAAAAACAATAATAAAAATAAAAATCACAAGGATAAGAATAACACTAATAAAATAATACAGTCAGCGGGAGGCAGTGCAGAGAAATCTAACTCGACAGATTTATTCCTCACTAGCTTACCTGGACAGTTTTTAAGCAACCCTGACAACACACCTCGCTTGCATATAAAATATATATTCACATCTTGCTCGTGTCCTCACCATGCCAACGATATTGAATTAATAATAGCAATACAAATAACAGTAATAATAATGAACAAAATAAAATTAATACTGATACGAAATTTTAATGGAAATATTCAGTAAGCGGGTACAAAATATTACCTAAACCTTATATAGACCGATCTTTGGGTAATGCTGGGACCTCACACACCACACACCCCCATCCCCTTGCTCAAGGAGGACAGTAACCGCCCGACTTTGTTAGTGAAAAATCCCCGGGAGCAATGAGGATTCCAACCGGCTACCACAGAATGACAGGCTAGCGCGCAAAAAAAATATCCTATAGTCCAAAATCCTCTGCATGGCATCGAGCTGCATAATCATAATAACTATCATTGCGTCATCTCAATAACGATCATTAAGACAGCCACAGCCACACAGCCACAGCCACACAGCGTCTGTCTCAGCTCTATAAGGACACCCCCAGCAGCGGCCCAGCTCCTCTGCCCGTGACCGCGGTGCCGCCACACGTTGCTAATGACGGTAATTTGCCTAAAACGTCCAGTGAGAAAAAGAGAAAGAAAAGAAGAAAGAAAAAGAAAGAAAGATAGCGGTATTGTGCCTATTACGTCCAGTGACATTGAAAGATATGAATAACACGTTCATTAAGGTATCTCTTTAGAAATGTAAGTTAAGTTATATGTAAGTTAAGGCTAGACGTCATTATCATGGTGATCAAATTAAACGAAGGAGCTTTTAAAACATCACCTATATTTCTGCATCACAAAGTAGTTACTAACAGAGAACATTGATGGGATGAAATTATTATGCAACAAATAGGTTTTCCTTACGGTAAATTTTGGTTTTAGAGCATCCCGCTATTTTTTTTCTGACAATTTTTTCTGACTGATTTTGATGTGAATTTTTACAGTCTGATATTTGTTTCGGCAAAATCACTGTTTTAAAAAGGGCCCTACACTAAACAAACCATTTACGATGCAATGATAAAAATAAAAACCCATTAAACCTATGTATTTTATTTCTAACAAAATCAAACCCTACGTATAATCTTCTAAGCCAGGGAGACACGCCCCTTACCTCAGTGACTGTATAAGGTAAGGTCTCCCTAAAAAAAAATGCCGAAAAGCAAGTATCAAATAAAACAAAACATCAAAAATCTATCAGAAAAAATGTTCCATTGTAAAAATATCGGGATGTTGGGAAAGCAAATAATACCGTTCTTTCTCCTTACTAGAATTTTACGTTAACCCCTTCACACCCAGATCTTTCCTTTGCTATGAAAACTCGTATGTTGTTGAGCCATAACATTACGAAAAGTAACTGAATATACCAAAGTCGACGAGGATACTAAACAATTCATATCTATAAAATATTGCTTATATTCACTAAAAATTGTCTAATGGTACCCAAATTACAATGGAAATTACGCTCTGGGTCTCAAGGGGTTGGTAATACTGATGTCTAATATGAGAGATAATCCAAAGCTAAGAAACGACATACATATAACATTTTTCTCTGTTTCTTCCCAGCAAACTGCTACATCGCTACTTGTTTGACTATGATCTCTATGCTGTCATTATCCATAATATTCTTTTCCTGATAAGTGTATATCATAACAAGGAGTTCCAACAAAAAATGTTTCTGTATATAGATTTTTTTTATTTGCTACCATTATCATATACAAATTTTACTAGGTGTAAAAAGCAGATTCGATGTTTCTAAGTACACCAAATTAAGTATTTTATATTTTCCCTCAAGTTGTGCTGGTGGAATTTATGTAGCACTTGGCAACA
>JACEEZ010003105.1:75000-82500 GCA_016584305.1 Chionoecetes opilio
CCTGAGGTACACCCTTAGATATAGATTTTGAAAGAGAATAAGTGGAATTACAAAAAACACTTTGTGACCTGTTACTAAGATAGCTGTTAAACAGTTGGTGAGGCACACCTCTTATCCCTATGTTTTCTAATTTGTCGAGAAGTATCTGGTGATCTGAAGAATCAAAGGCTTTTGATAAATCTATAAATATTCCTGCAACATAATATTTACCTTCTAAGTTTTGGTATACGTCACTGACAAACTGTAAAATTGCTGTTACTGTAGAGCGGTTTGATCTGAAGCCATGCTGAGAGTCAGATAATAAGCTGTTTCCCTCCAAGTAGTTAATAAGGCGAGTAGAAATTGCCTTTTCAAATATTTTGCTAAAAGCAGGAAGGATTGAGATGGGACGATAGTTTTTGATGTCATTCTTGTTCCCTGATTTATGTAATGGTATTACCTTGGCCTTTTTAATTGATCTGGAAATGTACCAGTTTTTAAGGAAAGATTAATTATGTGTGTCAATGGACGAGAAATAGAAGAGGCAGTGAGCTTTAAAAGTTTAGGTGAAATGTCGTCACAACCAGCTGCGTCAGACTTAATGGCTGTTAGGTACTTCTCAGTCTCCGTTGCCTCTACTGGAGTCAGATACATAGAGAAGGCTGGAGGAATGCATAAATATTGTCTATGCGAGTAGTTATCTAATGTATTATTGGTTAAGGGATCTCCGAACCGCAAGAAGCTATCATTAAATTTATCTGCAGTGTTATTACATGGGGGTTTTAATTCAATTAAGTTATTTGATGTAGTTGAACTTCTGCTAAGAATTTTATTAATAGACTGCCAGTGTGATTTGGGATTACCTTGAGTCTGCTTGAATTGTTCTTTATGATATTGGTTTTTCGCAGCTCTTAAAACAGATGTTAATTTATTTCTATAGATTCGATAAGTTTCTCGAAAAGTTGTTGGCCATTTGTGAGCTAATCTCTCTAACCTGTGCTTTTCTTTGATGTTTTTCTTCAAGGCAGGAGTGATGTATGGTGTTTGATGACATGTGTCATCAATATGATATGGTGTGTGTGTGTGTGTGTGTGTGTGTGTGTGTGTGTGTGTGTGTGGTGTGTGTGTGTGTGTGTGTGTGTGTGTGTGTGTGTGTGTGTGTGTGTGTGTGTGTGTGTGTGTGTGTGTGTGTGTGTGTGTGTGTGTGTGTTAACTGAATCAGTATAGCTGAGAAAAGTGAGAAAAGCTACATTTTAAGAAAAATATCAATATATATTGTGCATATCATAACATATACGTAGAGAGAGAGAGAGAGAGAGAGAGAGAGAGAGAGAGAGAGAGGAGAGAGAAGAGAGAGAGAGAGAGAGAGAGAGAGAGAGAGAGAGAGAGAGAGAGAGAGAGAGAGAGAGAGAGGAGAGAGAGAGAGAGAGAGGAGAGGAGAGAGAGAGAGAGAGAGAGAGAGAGAGGAGAGAGAGAGAGAGAGAGAGAGAGAGAGAGAGAGAGAGAGAGAGAGAGAGAGAGAGAGAGGAGAGAGAGAGAGAGAGAGAGAGAGAGAGAGAGAGAGAGGAGAGAGAGAGAGAGAGAGAGAGAGAGAGAGAGAGAGAGAGAGAGAGAGAGAGAGAGAGAGAGAGAGAGGAGGAGAGAGAGAGAGAGAGAGAGAGAGAGAGAGAAAAATGAACATAGATACAGATAGTCAAACAAGTAACTCAAAACCAGAGCAATTTCTACAGGTACATCTATAAATCTGATCTATATGATATTCTATACTGCAACACACTGCTCAGAGGAAGTCCAAGACCCTCCTGACATACAGCAGCGAAGAGTTAGACAAGTCACAATACAATCCACGTACTTCAGATACAAACCTTAAACTCATTGACAAACTTGACTCCTTGAGAACCATTTACTGACATGTCTCAGAAACCGAAAACATAATAAAACTTCAAGACAAACCAACTCAAAGTGAGGAAAAAATCTACAAAATCTACATGGACAACACAAGCACAGAATTGAGTCGACATAAAACTATGCACTCAGAGAAGCATGTCAGGAGAGAGCAAATCCAAAAATGCAAATGAGAGCAATGCAAAATTCTACACTACCATGCTCATGAACAACCTCAAGAAAGGTTTACTACAACCTCAAGACTTTACTTACAACTACAACCTCAAGACAACCTCAAGACTTTACTACAACTTCAACCTCAAGACTTTACGTACAACCTTTACTACAAAACTACAACCTGAAGACGTTTACTACAGCCAGAGCAAAAAAAGAAGCATGGCGGCACTCGGGTCACTCTCCATTATTATGAACGAGGTAAAAATGCAGTTTTATCCTTGGGACCCCAGACCGTGCACTGAGATGGCGGCGGGGGAAGTCTTGTACGAGGGTATTGTAACGCCTTGTCCTGGGTACGACTGGCGAATGTACCCTTGCAGTTTTCATCCCCGACCGGTACGTGGTCCGTGACAAAGTACCACACGAGCGACTCTTAAATAAGGTTAGGGCTCATGGTATAGATGGGAAGGTTCTTCATTGGATCAGAGCTTGGCTAAGTAATAGGCAACAAAGGGTTACAATTAATGGTTCCAAATCTGAATGGGGACTGGTGACAAGTGGAGTTCCACAAGGGTCTGTTTTGGGCCCATTACTATTTTTGATTTACATCAAAAGACTTTGGGTAGTGGGATTAGCAGTGATATCAGCAAGTTTGCTGATGATACTAAGTTAGGTAGGATTATTGGATCACAGTCTGACGTAAACATATTGCAGGGAGACTTAGATAAACTTAACGAGTGGGCAGTCAGATGGCAGATGGAATTTAATATTGATAAATGTAGCGTTATGAATGTTGGTAGAAAAAACCCTGGTAATAGATACACCATAAGCAATGTATCGCTGAAAAGATCAGAAGGTGAAAAAGATCTTGGAGTGAGGGTGAGCCCAGACCCCCGACCTAGGAAACAATGTATTGAGGCCAGAAATAGAGCTAATAGAGTATTAGGATTCATTACCAGAAGTGTTAAAAGTAGAAGTGCGGAAGTTATTCTAAAGCTTTATCTGGCTCTAGTCAGGCCTCACCTAGACTATGCAGTTCAGTTTTGGTCTCCATATTACAGGATGGATATAGTGTTGTTAGAAAAAGTGCAGAGAAGGATGACCAAAATGATACAAGGGATGCGTAACTTTAGTTATGAGAGGAGATTGAAGTTATTAAAATTACACTCACTCGAGAGACGCAGAGTAAGGGGCGATCTGATAGAAGTTTTTAAGTGGATAAAGGGATTTAATAAAGGAGAGGTAGGAAAAGTTCTTACGGCTTTTAACCAGGGTAGAACAAGAAGTAACGGATTCAAGCTGGAAAAGCGTAGATTTAGAAAGGAAATAGGGAAAAACTGGTTCACAAATAGGGTGGTGAATGAGTGGAATGGTCTCAGTAGACAGGTAGTTAGTGTGGAGTCATTAGGGAGCTTTAAAGGGGAGCTGGATAAGTTCATGGATGGGGATGAAAGGTGGATGTAGGTAGTGTTAGGTGACAGGAACTACCACGTGTAGGCCTCGCGGCCTCTTGTAGCTTCCTTATTTTCTTATGTTCTTTCTTATGTGGTGGTGAGGGGCAGGGGGGGGGGCACGGGGGGGGGCACAAAGCGTCCACTCTCAGAAGTAAAATATAAAACTGGAATTGGGTGAAGAGGGATACGGGCAGTGTGGAAAGAGGGTAACTAGAACTCACTTCATTAAAGAGGCTTGGATCGCAGAAAAGTGTATAACATGACATTACTAAAGTGTGTGTGTGTGTGTGTGTGTGTGTTCAAGTTCAAGTTCAAGTTCAAATATTTTATTGCCATAAGAATACACACAAATATTAAATCCATCATTAACCTTTCGTGGAAAAGTCTGCTGAGAAAACTCTCGTTAGCAGACCCAGTTATTAAGCGAGGTAATATGTGCATATTCCAGAGCCAAGACTATTATATCATCTCTATGTAGTATTCATACAAAACATCTATAAATATCCTTACTCATACTAACGTATACTATCTATATAAACACACACACGTACTCATACAAACATATTATTATGTAACATATATACATACCATACATATGCAAAAACATAGAAGAGCATACAGTAAATATATTCACACACATAAAATAGATGAAACCACCCACACCACACACCACACACACACACACACACACACACACACACACACACACACTCATCCACACACAATGTACACATACACAACATAATCATTGAAATTTACTTGAATTATCTAAATATTAACAAAGTATACAAGTTGACCCTTACAATATGATATCATATGTGCAGCAAAAAAGAGCTCAGATATTATATGTATTCTTTCATTGTGCTTGTAAATGCAAAAGATACTTTTTTATTCTATACTTGAAGCTGTTAACGGTACAAACATAAATATTGTTTCTTACTAGACTAGGTAAGGAATTCCACACCTTAGGACCGAGACACAGGATAGAATTACTGTATAGTGTTGTTATAAATGGAGGACATACTAAATTAATTTGATTTCTTCTGGTTGTGTGTGTGTGTGTGTGTATGTGTGTGTGTGTGTGTGTGTGTGTGTGTGTGTGTGTGTGTGTGTGTGTGTGTGTGTGTGTGTGTGTGTGTGTGTGTGTGTGTGTGTGTGTGTGTGTGTGTGTGTGTGTGTGTGTGTTTTAGTGCGTGTATGTCGCAGCCATGTTCCATATTAGGAAGAATAAATATAAACTCGATAGGATCAGTGCCGTGCAATAATAAGACGGCCTTTCTGGAGTTAGTTGATTCTGCTCACAGGCAAAGACAGGCAAATCCTCTCCCAGTGTTTGCTTCCTCCATCCCGCCTCTCGCTGCTTCCAGGAACTGAGTAAAAGATTCCCACAAGTACGGGACGGTGCCCCTAATAGCGGCCTCACTGTTTACCTGCTCCTTCAGCCCACTCAACGGCCTCGTCTCAACAACTCTTCATCAGCTTGTATCAAGCCGAAGTGGAAGTAAATTTACTAAGAAGCTACATTAAGCTCATCACTTTCCCCTATTACTTGCTCCTCGCTTTCCATTAATGTGACTGAAATCATTAATAGTTTGTGTTGTGTGAGTGGAGTATGTGTGTAGTGTATGTGTGTGTGGTTCTTGTTGTGGTGCTGTGTTCTGTTGTGTGTGTGTGTGTGTGTGTGTGTGTGTGTGTGTGTGTGTGTGTGTGTGTGTGTGTGTGTGTGTGTGTGTGTGTGTGTGTGTGTGTGTGTGTGTGTGTGTGTGTGTGTGTGTGTGTAAGTAAGTAAGTAAGTAAGTAAAGTTTATTGCCATTACTAGTAAATATATACATTCAGTAATTACATAAAAAGTGGTCGTTGGCACGGTCTGTCGAGCCAAGGCTCCCTGACAGACATGTTCAGATATAAGTTATATGTGCTGAGCAGAATCAGTTGGTTGTTTGTTTCTGTAGTAAAAATATACTACTTTGTAACGTGAAAAAAAAAACATACATACATATACATCTATACATACATATACACATACAGACATACACATATGCATATACGTACACACATACACACATATACACATATATGCACATACATACACACATACATACATATACATACACACACACACGCACATATACGATCATTCATTCATCCATATATATGCAATAACACATATACATATACATTTATATGAAAAAATCAAAATAAGAACTTTCGTAACCTATGCTATCCAATACATACTTTATACATATAATACTACTACTATGACTATGAAAATACTACACTATGACTAAACCACATACCAAACTACATACATAAATACTATACATGTCTACATGTATGGCATCTTAAATGTACATGAAATACATATTCTACCTATCACTCGTGGGATGTTTGTGAGGTCTGAAGGACAAGGAAATGATTTTTTACTCTCCTCTTGAATTCAAAAAAGCTGATATTATTTGAAAGTAGTTTTATGGGTGTAGGCAGAGCATTCCATAGTTGAGGACCAAAGCAAATTATGCTGTTCTTAAAGAGTGGACATACTAAATACTTATACATACTTAACTGTGGACATACTAAATTCATATTGCTTCCTCTGGTTCCATGCGTTGATTCTACAAACTTATAAATAGAAGTACCTGGAGTATTTTTTATATTTTTAAACATGAAGTAAAGAACAAAACATTTATGAATATTAAAAAAATCAAGAAGTTTATTGTCTGAATATAAAGAAGCTGTTGAATCAAATTTACCCATAAAAAATATGCATCTAAAAATTTTGTTTTGTATTACTTTTAATTTTCTTAGGAAAGAAGGCCAAGTACAAGCCCATATAGGCACACAGTAAATGAGATGGGGGTAACACAGGGTGTAGTAGATACTTAAAACGTGTGTTTTAACGTGTGTGTGTGTGTGTGTGTGTGTGTGTGTGTGTGTGTGTGTGTGTGTGT
Organism: Chionoecetes opilio; assembly: GCA_016584305.1. Classification (NCBI taxonomy): domain Eukaryota; kingdom Metazoa; phylum Arthropoda; class Malacostraca; order Decapoda; family Majidae; genus Chionoecetes; species Chionoecetes opilio. The sequence goes on from JACEEZ010003105.1 coordinate 81,444, forward strand.
GTGTGTGTGTGTGTGTGTGTGTGTGTGTGGTGTGGTGTGTGTGTGGTGGGTGGTGTGTGTGGGTGGGTGTGTGTGTGGCGGGGGTGCGTGCGTGGGTGGTGGTGGCGTGGGTGGCGTGGGTGGTGGGTGGGGTGGGTGGTGGTGTGTGTGTGTGTGTGTGTGTGTGTGTGTGTGTGTGTGTGTGTGTGTGTGTGTGTGTGTGTGTGTGTGTGTGTGTGTGTGTGTGTGTGTGTGCGCGCGCGCGCCATGGCTGTGAGTGCTTACATCAACACATTAGTAGATTAATTTTCTTATAAGTATGCGACACATATACTCACCTCATTGTTTTTAATTGTGTCAAGTTTGAGTGCATACATATATTGGTGACATGTATAGAACATAATCAAGCGCCCTCTTTTGAGGCTGTGTGTGTGTGTGCTAACCCCTACACTACGGAGTACCTTCTACGTGTGTGTGTGTGTGTGTGTGTGTGTGTGTATTCATCTAGTTGTATTCATCTAGTTGTATTTTAGAGGGCCAGAGCAGCGCTCGTATGGCCCCGTCTCCATATCAAAATTTATTTTTCTCATTCATCCTTAGTGTTGGCCGAAACCACCACCTCGGGAGGCGGGTCACAAACCCCTGGCTGACACCCGGTACCCATTCACTGCTGGGTGGACAAGGACTCGGATCTTAAGAAGACCGCCCGTCTGTCTTCGCTCCGCCCGGGGATCAAACCCGGGACTTCTCAGTTGTGAGCCGAGCGTGCTAACCCTTACACTACAGAGTTCCCCTATGTGTGTGTGTGTGTGCTGGTGCACGTTAAATTCTTGTGGTTTTAAGATGATTTGGAATCTTGCACAAGTTAAAAAGCAGAACAATACTTCCCTTAATATCAAGACTATAAAAAAATATACAGTCTTGATATTTAGTGAAGTTTTGCTCTACTTTTTACTTTTGCATGATTCCATAAAATCTTACCATCATTAACACTAAAGTCACCAGATCAATGTTTATCATCAACTGTCGTCTGGGCAAACAGTTTATTCTTGCAGATACAAAGCATAGCACTACACTG
>JACEEZ010003105.1:87500-90000 GCA_016584305.1 Chionoecetes opilio
GCGCCCCTCCACATTACACACGGCTGAATTTTCACAAATTATAGAAAATATCCGTGATACCAATAAACATCCATATTTATCATAATGAGAATACATAAAATTATAATACGCATATATATTTTGTGACTATGACTGCGCATCTATTAAAGGATGCATGTAATGTCATCAATGCAAACTTATTTGTATGAAAATATGCAAGACTTCTATGCATATATCTATTATTATGTAACTTATGTTTCTTGAATCGATAGTAATTAATCAGTGAAACAGTTTTTTTTTCCCCTCCTTATCAGAATAAAAATAAATATTGTCTACCTTTCTGACGCAAGATCTAGCCCGTGCCTTCACACTAATAGGTACAGGGATATGTTACACTCTGACTCGCCTTACTTCTTTCTTTGAAAATATAATATTCTTAATGAAAGAAGTTACAAACAGATAGAGAACATTACACTGTCTCTTCATATCTATCTATGTCTATTTATATATCTATCTATCAATCTATCTATATATCTATCAATCTATTTATCTATCTAACTATCTATTTATTTACCTATCTATCTATTTATCTAATCTATCTATCAATTTATCTATCTATCTATCTATCTATCTATCTATCTATCTATCTATCTATCTATCTATCTATCTATCTATCTATCTATCTATCTATCTATCTATATATCTATATATCTATATATCTATCTATCTATCTATCTATCTATCTATCTATCTATCTATCTATCTACTATCTATCTATCTATCTATCTATCAATCTATCAATATATCTATCTATCTAACTATATATTTATTTATTTATCTTCTATCTATCTATCTATCTATCTATCTATCTATCTGACCTGACACAGACTAACCTTTGCCTGCTTCACCATTATGAAAAAAATATGTATAAAGCTTCCTTGTTCATCTTTTACGGCAAAGGCGATTTTTATTTTTCGCGTTATATGTATTGCAATACACTGTAATAAAGCCTATGAAGATGAAGCCTGAAGCTCGACCTAATGGAAGCCCAACGAGTATTGCTGATCAACACTGAATTCTCACAAACCATTAAGACTCAATATACAACATTCTTTACATGATGTGTGAATACGTCGATAATAAAGTAATGTCAAAACGTGCTCATTTTCTAATAGTGATTTTTATACTTTCTTGTTATTTCTTATTCGATTTCTGTGGGAATCATGTAACCATCGCCTTGAATAACAGGGTGAGGAGGAGGGAGGAAGCCAACTACATAACTCTTATAAAATATGAACCCAATATAAAGGAAAAGTAGTCTCTTGCTTAATTTTTTTTTCTTGCAAATTACATGTTGACGAATGATCTCAGAATTGCAGTTAGAATAAGAACCCAATATAAGAGGTAAAGTGGTCTCTTGCTTAGCTTAGTTTTTTTTCCTTGCAAATTACATGTGTTGACGAATGATCTCAGAATTACAGCTAGAATAAGAACCAACAATATATGAACCCAATATAAAGGTAAAGTGGTCTCTTGCTTAGTTTTTTTTTCCTTGCAAAGTACATGTATTGACGAATGATCTCAGAATTGGCGCGTATCAGATCGAGAGGTTGGGAGAGGAATGTTGGGTGGCGGGGCGGCGTCCTGCACAGGTGTTGGGTGGCGGGGCGGCGTCCTGCACAGGTGTTGGGTGGCGGGGCGGTGTCCTGCACAGGTGTTAGGTGGCGGGGCGGTGTCCTGCACAGGCCTCGGCAGCCACCACGCCCACCAATCATGTGGTCTCCTGCTCTATCTTTATTTACTTATTTGTATTTTCTATATTTCCCACCGCTGCGAGCATAAGATTTTTATATTTCGAATACAAGTTCTGAAAAACTTATATTTTTGTTCCGGCTCGAGCGAGGGGAAGAGGGGGGGGCGTGCGAGTTGGTGTGGCGGCAGGGTGAGGCAAGGTGAGGCAGGGAAGCATGTCAACACGCTGATGGCAAAGATCGAGGCTGTTGGGTGAAGCACCAGCTCGGCGGAATAGCACTGTCATTAAGGGTTTTTGCCTGCATCGCAAAACAGAGTTGTACAGCTAATAGGCATTCACGCTCGCCCGCACGCACACACACACACACACACACAGACACACGCACGCACACACACACACACACACACACACACACACACACACACACACACACACACACACACACACACAAAGGCGAACATTTTACATATACAAAATTAATACTCTTGTGGAGATGTGAAATGACGGAGGGAGTTTGACAAGAGAACAATGTCATGATATCAAGAACTTCAAAAAGAAATGTTGGAAGGAAATACATCTAACCTGAACAACATGAACAAAATGATGTTTGGAAGTCAAGAAAAATGAAAAGGATGACAACGAAAGGAAACATGAAGACATTAAACTGAAAGACTCAAATATATAAAAATACCGACCAAATAACGACAAAATGTATGAAAATAACTGTTATAAAAGCAGCCAGAAGAGAACGACAACTGAAAAAGACAA
>JACEEZ010003105.1:95000-100000 GCA_016584305.1 Chionoecetes opilio
ATCAATGTGTGTCAGGTGTATGCTGCCAAGCATGACATTGTCTACAACACCACTAAGACAGAGTGCATGGTAGTATCACCGGCACGCGCTCAGGTGAATTACCTGAAAACAGCATGGCTCGGTGGGTCTGCCCTCACTTTTGTGGATAGATTCGCATACTTAGGCCATATCCCACGATGATATCCACTTATGATGATGATATCATCAAGCAGACCACCAAGCTTCTTGTCGTGGGAAATACTCTACAGAGGAAATTCTCCTACTGTAGCAGAGAGGTGAAGATGGAGTTATTCAGGAGTCACTGCTACTCTATATACTGCAACTCGCTGTGGTCGCGGTACAAGGTGACCACTATGAACCGCCTTAAGGTCTGTCACAATGACATCCTTAAGAGGTTTCTGGGGCTTCCCAGGTGGTGCAGCTCGTCCCTGGCTTTCGCTATGAACGGGGTGAACAATCTGGATGTGATCCGTCGACACTCCGTGTTCAGTTTAAGGAGTAGAGTGGAGCTCTCTACGAACTCCATCATCACCTCTGTCAGGCAGAGCTCGGCCTATGTATGTGGACCTATACAACAGCGGTGGCTGGGTCTGCTGTTTGTGCAGAATGTGGGGTAGCACAGGTGTCCATGTATGCTTTTCTATGTACTTTGATACTATGTCCCCTAATGTGCCTGTACTTTGTTCCTGTTTTTTGTTTTTGCTCTAGTGCTTAAGTTTACTCCTTGGCTTCTTCTTATTGCTTTGTTTTTTGTCTGTATGCCTCCGGGCGAGGATAAAATAATAATAATAATAATTATTATTATTTATGTTAACTTTTTTTTCATACGTGGAATAATTTTGCTTCTTTATGCATTAGTGACATACATTTTAAGAGCGTGGCAACTTCAAGAATAGTAAGTAAGACATTTTTCCTTCAAAATCACACAACTTTGATACTCTTTTTACCACGGTCGTACTTAGAAAAGACTAACAAACATTATGGAAACATGAAATCATAGCTATGTAAGATCAGTATGACGGACAAGAACTATCATCCTCCATGGAAGCAAAACTAACACGTATATGTAAGGAGACTGATTGTAAAAGTAAAAAAAAAGAAAAACTGGTAGGTAGGGTTAGGTTAGGTAGATATGAATATGAATAAATAGATAGATAGATAGAGATAATAGTCAGAAAAATATATGGAATAAGCAGGGGAGCCGACATACACATAATAAGTTTAAGCATCCCGGAAATTTTTTTGGCAAGACTATTATTTTTCTGGTAGATTTTGCTGTGCATTTTAACAATCAGATACATATATTATTTTTACACAACAATTATTTTTCCTGGAGGGGCCAGCCTTAAACACGCATTTTTCCAGAACAAAGATCATAAAAATAACATCAAATCTTTGAACATTATTTCTATATCTGATCCTACATTTAACCTAAACCAGGAAGACATGGAGTCAGAAGCTCTTCGTCTCATTAGTCTCCTTGTTTGATTATGTGGCTTCAATATGTATGATTATTAATGCATAAAGAAGCTAAATTATTCCAGATATGACAGAAATTAAAATAAATGTAAGCTGGATATCTCATTTCTTCTTTTAATAATTCTTTCTCCTAAGGCACTCCTAACCAGCTCATTTTTCAGTGTTTTGTAATATATTCAATCTCTCTGGAACGTCGCCTATCATTACTATGCTATACTAGACAATGCTTTGCAATGCTGAATTCTTGATATCTTCTTCAGCAATATTACAAACTACTATTCGTCTGAACAAGTTAGATGCTTCCCCACTACCGCGGCTTCGATGCACAAAAATTGACTTAACATAAAAACATAAGAACATAAGAAAATATGGAAGCTACAAAAGGCAGCGAGACCTACACGAGGTAGTTCCTGTTACTTAACACTACCTACATCCACCTTCCATCCCCATCCATGAAATTATCTAGCCTCCTTTTAAAGCTCCCTAATGACTCCGCAATAATTACCTGTTTACTGAGTCCATTCCAATCATTTACCACCCTATTTGTGAACCAGTTTTTCCCTATTTCTTTTTTAAATCTACGCTTTTCCAGCTTACTTCAATCTCTATCCTATGCGAGTGTTATCCCGTGTCTTCACTCTTCATCCCTCTCACTGTTAAAATGTGGAGGGTTGCTTTCCCACCTACCTATGACATTAATTCTTTCAAAAGAGGAGTAGCGAGATACCTTTGGGTTACAGTTGGTCTTCGCTCTTGAAACATATTTTATAATGAATTTGTCCTAGGGAACACCAACTGAGCGGACCTTGAATTTACACAAGCTTTTCATACGACCTGCAGACTTGTGTGTTTGTGTGTGTTTTTGTCTATTTCTATATCTATCTATCTATGTATGTCTCAAATGTATCCTTGCAGGGATGTTATAAATCCCCAAAAGAAATGTTTTACAAAATACTTCTTCCGGCGTTGCTATCATTACTAGCCTACTATACTATAATAACTATCTATACTACTATACTATCTACTACTACTATACTATCATAACTATCATTGCTAGCCTTGCCGGTACCAACATAACAGCTCATGCACCAATTCTTTCAATAGAAAGATTCATCCTGCATATGTCAACAGTGCATCACGACGGCAAAAATGCACCAAGCAATAATAAAACTGATGTCACGGTGTTAGGCAGTCATGCACATGCCACGTTCACTGTTTTTTTTCTATTAACCCCTTCAAGCCCAGATATTTCCATTAATATATAAAATAGTATGTTGTTAGCCATTAAATTACGAAAAGTAACTTAATATACCAAATTAGTTAGTGGACAAGGATACTAAATAGGCCATATCTATAAAATCTTGCTTATATTCACAAAAATAGTCTTATGGTATACCCAAAGTACAATGGAAATTACGTTCTGGGCCTCAAGGGGTTAAGATCTAAAAAAAAGATAATTCTTTTAGTAACAAATCAGGAAAAAAATACCTTGGCGTTTGCCCACAATCATTACAATAGCATATTTTTTTTTTTATAGACACAATTTTCATATAATTCTTGTTTTTGTTCTTGTGGGTGTTGTTAATTATGAAGGTAATAATAGCAACAATAATAATAATGATAATATTATTAATAATAATAATAATAATAATAATAACAAGAATAATAATAACAATAATAATAATAACAATAATAAAAACAATAAAGATAATGATGGTAAGAATAAATAACGAAAATAAAATGTCACAACATTGCAATGATCACAGACAAAATATTTAAAAAAATGCATGCAAGCAAATTCAAATACTTTCCCACAACTTAAAATGCTTTTGATTTGTTCCACAACATTGTACAGTTAGCAACACGCATAATCATACAATCAATGACCCAAACGAGGCGGCTAAATGCTCAGTAATATAAGAGTCAGATACGTGAAATATCTTGAAAGAAATAAGAAATCACGAGCATTTCTGAAATTACAGGTGTGCGACACTATAATAGCTGTATTTTATTTCACTTCCTGTGCACGCAACGCTCGTCATTTCACCCTCACGCCATTCCCTGTGAAAAAAACTGCTCGTGATTGAAAAACTAAGATAAACAAAACATTAACCCCTTCACGCCCAGATCTTTCCTTTGCTATATAAAATCGTCTGTTGTCAGTCATAAAATTACGATATATAGCTCAATATACTTAATTAGCTAGTGGACAAGGATACTAAACAGGTCATAGCTATTAACTTATACTTATATTCACTAAAAATCGTCTAATGGTACCCCAGATTACAATGGAAATTACGTTATGGGCCTCAAGGGGTTAAACATGCATATCATAAGGAGATAAATACGTATTCCAAGCAATATCACGCTATCTTATCATAGTTATAAAGAAAGATGAGCCACGTTATCAACATTTTACATGCCCGGATTAACCCCTTCACGGCCAGATATTTTTTTTGCCATATAAAATTGTCTGTTGTTAGCCATAAAATAACGAAAAGTAACTTAATATACCAAATTAGCTAGTGGACAAGGATACTATCAGGTCATATCTATAAAATATTGCTTATATTAATTAAAATCGTCTAATGGTAGCCAAATTACAATGGAAATTAAGTTCTGGGTCTCAAGGGGTTAAGCTTATTTAGCTCTCAAGATGTGACATAATATTAACAACATATTCTAACAAGATCCACCTACTTATCATTTAGCGCATCGTGTGTTTAGCGGTGTTCCCAAGGTCTATAGAGTATACAGAGGACATTCAATAGAGTATACATATGTATACTCTATTTGTGTACAGGTTATTTTATTTAGTTTTAGGTTATTTGAGGTTATTTGAGGTTTATTTTTGGTTATTTTTGGCTATTTTAGGTTTTTTTTTTTTTTGCTTTAGGTTATTTGAGGTTATTTGAGGTTTTGTTTTAAGTTATTTGAGGTTATTTGAGGTAATTTTTTGGTTATTTGAGGTTTATTTTGTTTTGTTTTAGGATATTTTAGGATATTTGAGGTTTGTTATATACCTTGGTGATCGCCTTGCCCCTGAGTGTGTCACGCGACCTGGCAGCCACGACGCCTTCACTCCATCACAAGTTGCGGATAAAAAAATCTACTTATTTGGAAACTAACCATCTTCTACTACACTGGCTTTACCATAACTTGCGTGTGTGTGTGTGTGTGTGTGTGTGTGTGTGTGTGTGTGTGTGTGTGTGTGTGTGTGTGTGTGTGTGTGTGTGTGTGTGTGTGTGTGTGTGTGTGTGTGTGTGTGTGTGTGTGTGTGTGTGTGTGTGTGTGTGTGTGTGTGTGTGTGTGTGTGTGTGTGTGTGTGTGTGTGTGTGTTTCTATTATTCTGTCTACATGCCTCGGTGTCTGTCTGTCTGTCAGTTATGTTTCAGAGACAGAGCAGCACTCCCTGACCCTTGGCGGCACCTCTGTTACCTTGATTCAATTCTACTCTTTTAACACTTATCGATACAGATCAAGGAATAACGTAACATTGACAGGGATCTTACAACACACTT
>JACEEZ010003105.1:102500-122500 GCA_016584305.1 Chionoecetes opilio
GTGCGGGAGCTTAAAGAGAACTGATGTGACTTCTTGTTCTTCTTCTTACTGGATCACGTTGTATGTTTCCTGATTTTGCAATTGATTTTTCTTGCGAGTTGAAGTGTAAATAGTTATGCTCTCTATTTATGATTTTTTGTTTCTCCTCTCTCTTGCTCTCTCCTCTCTCTCTCTCTTCTCTCTCTCTCTCTCTCTCTCTCTCTCTCTCTCTCTCTCTCTCTCTCTCTCTCTCTCTCTCTCTCTCTCTCTCTCTCTCTCTCTCTCTGCACCCATATTAAATTTTCTTCTAATATTCCCTTTTCTAGTGATTTTTTTTGAGTTTTTAAAAATTGTATGTAAATTGTTATGCTCTCTCTCTCTCTCTCTCGCTCTCGCTCCTCTCTCTCTCTCTCTCTCTCTCTCTCTCTCTCTCTCTCTTCTCTCTCTCTCTCTCTCTCTGCACCCATATTTCTTCTAATGCCGCCCAAAATTAGTTAAAATTGATGCTTGAAGGAACTTATAAAACCCGCACGGTAAACTAAGGTCGATGGAATTTCTGGTGTTGTTGTCGTCGTGCTTGGCGGGGCTTGGCTTGGCTTGGCTTGGCTTGGCTTGCTATACTACAGGTGTGTTATGCGTGTGTTCAGGTGTGTGTTCAGGTGTGCTGATTTCCTCTTCCGCCGCAACTATGGTGCATTGCTCCCGACGGACGGAAAATAAAGAGTAAACGCTGAGCTTAAATATTCAGAGGAAGTCTTTTGCAGAAATAAGTATCTTTTCTTGATAATGTAAAGGTTCCTCAGGTCAAATCGTGAACGCAATTACATATATACTACCTACATACTAGACCAATGAATACTGTAATAAGTTTGAGTAAAATTTAACAATCTGAAACAATTTTGCACGAGTTTACATTTATAGCAAAGTAACACTAAAAGGTTCTGTAATTTACAAATATATTCTAAATTCTACCACGCTAGTTGAAGAAATAGAGTAAAATTTATATACACACATATCTCTCTTCATATGTATGTGTGTATATGTGTATGTGCGTGTGGTCCTACTCCAATATACATATATCAAGTATAGACGTCCAGCCTCTGGCCCCTTTGCTTTTGGCTCAGTTCTTGCGGCTGGAACGTGACAGCGAGCCACGTTCCAGCCAATTAACTCACTACGTGAATTACTCATTAAGGGCTTGTTCTATGCAAAAAGTTTGTTTGACAGACCCCCATTGATTTTGACAGCACTACTTGGATGTTGAATTTCAGCTCAATCCGACAATAATTAGGAGTAGTTTACGCTAATTACTCATTAAGGGCTTGTTTTACGCAAAAAAATTCTTCCGACGACCCCCATTGATTTTGACAGCACTACTTGCATGTCAAATTTCAGCTCACTCCGACAATAAAAAGTATTAGGAGTAGTTATACACTTTTTGGCGGAAACTTGGTTCCACGGGTCTTATGGTAAGCGACAGCGAGCTTCGCTCGCTGTCAATAACAAAAAAAACCTTAATCCTTATCCATAACCACATTCCAATCCTCTAACTTTCACATTAATCCATCTACCTATCTATCTACGCATGAATCCATCTATCCATCTATCTTGATAAACCCACTTACTCAACCCGACTCCTACCCAAGCAATCTGGCGGTGTTGTCAATCCTGGCTGGTGGTGGTGGTGGTGGTGGTGGTGGTGTTGAATTTATCTACCTATAACCCATCTATCTATCCATCCATTCATCTTGAACAGCCTACTTACTCAACCCGACTCCCACCCATAGCAATCTGGCGGTGTTGTTAAGCCTGACTGGTGGTGGTGGTGGTGGTGTGAATCTATCTACCAATAACCCAACCACCAAACTATTTACGCATGAATCCATCTATCCATCTATCTTGATCAACCCACTTACTCAACCCGACTCCTACCCAAGCAATCTGGCTGGTGGTGCTGGTGGTGGTGGTGTGAATCTATCTACCTATAAGGCCAAAACCCATCACTCTATGTATACTTCGCATCACCAGTCCCTCCTCGTCCTCCAGCAGTGTCTCTGATGTGCCTCACCAGCTCCCACGCCCATCACTCTCTCCTTGTGGTCACGGATGACAAATTCCTTCAACGATCTCAGCTTCACACGAGCCTTTTGTGAGCATGGCGAAGGGTAAAGAGAAGCGAGGAAGGAGGGGTGGCCGGGCAAGAAAGACTGTCCATTTATCGGCAACGGGGGAGAGAGAGAGGGAAGTGTGTGTGTGAGAGAGAGAGGGAAGGAAGGAGGGGGGTGATGAAGGACTGGAGGGAAGGAGGGAGGTTATATTGGAGGGAAAGGTAAGGAGAGAGGGAGGGAAAACATGACCAGGAGGCGGAGATTGCTTCCTTTAGGGGCGGAGACCAGTGCAATGGGGGAGGGGAATGTAGGGACTCTCTCTCTCTCTCTCTTTTTTTTGGTACATCAGTGTGGGTTTCCATTTACAGGGAGGGGAAAGAGATGGAAAAGGGGGCGCAAGGGTGGACACGGCGCGGCGCCCCCTTTGCTCCTGCTGGGGGAGGTAGTGGGGGGCCGGGGGGCAAAGGGGCGCTGCTCTGCGTGATAGTGCAGGTGTGTGCCAGTTTGGAATGTGCGTGTGTATGTATGTACGTACGTCTGCCGCTGCCCTGGATATCATGATACTTCTTTACTTTTTATTTTTATTTCAGGTTCTTTAACACCGTGAGAGGAGGGAGAGGAGGATTGGGGCGAGGGAGGAAAAGAAAGCTGGGGTGATTGGAGGTATAGACTAGACTCCAATCAACTCTCTCTCTCTCTCTCTCTCTCTCTCCTCTCCTCTCTTCTCTCTCCTCTCTCTCTCTCTCTCTCTCTCTCTCTCTCTCTCTCTCCTCTCTCTCTCTCTCTCTCTCTTCTCTCTCCTCTCCTCTCCTCTCTCTCTCTCTCTCCTCTTCTCTCTCTCTCCTCTCTCCTCTCTCTCTGCTCCTCTCTCTCTCTCCCGGCTCGCTCCATTTTTCCGGCTACTGTCACAAAAAGGGCGCCAGTCACCTGGGTCCCCGTGATGTACAAGAATGGATAAAGCAATTTTTGTCCCCTCCGTCAGCCGCTCTATAAGCCCTTCCTTGGATTACTAGATCTTTGTTTATTATCGTTACTCCAATTTCATAGCCCTACAGAGGCATATATAGCCTACTGGAACGCGCGCCCACACACACACACACACACACACACACACACACACACACACACACACACAACACACACACACACACACACACACACACACACACACACACACACACACACACACACACACACACAGACATACAGACAGACAGACACACATACACACACACACACACACACATACACACACACATACAGACACACACACACATTTACACACACATACACATACACACATACATACACACACATACAGTACACACAGTCACACACACACACACACACACACGCGCACACACACACGCGCACACACACACACGCACACACACACATACACATACACACACACACACACACACATACACACACACACACACAGTCATACACACACACACACACACGCCAGGCTGTCCTCGCCTATGTATACGCACACCGCTCGCTGTCTAATTGTTTGTCACAGTGTGTAAAAAGATCTTAACGTCCTCCTGCAGGGCGCGGCGGACTCCACAGCCCCGGCACAAGCTGAGGCCTCGACTGGACTATGGCACAATGTATCAAGATCATTTCAAGGACTACCTTCCACCACTTTCTACCTTCACTACCACTACTTTCACACCACCACCACCACCACGGACAATTTACAAGTCGCATGAAATCCAAAATCCTATGCACCACTACGTTCGTGTCACTAAGGAGTAATATTTACACTTAAACTTTGTTCCTAAAAGCTGCAAACACTGAAAGGATATGCATTTGCGAATATAAGAATATAAGAATATAATATATATATATATATATATATATATATATATATATATATATAACTGGACTAACTGGTCCTATATAACTGGACTATAACTGGTTAATAAGGACGTTCAAATGGAAACAAAGTGTAGCAATGAAAATGATGACCCACTGCATAAAATCCAAGTTTATTGCAGTATAACGTTTTGGAAATAAGTACTCCCATCCTCTAACAATAATAAAACCTCTGACCTTAATAAAAATATTAGAAACTACGTTAAAAGATACACGTCTTACTTCAGTGAGAGCGAAGCAGCAAGTGAGGTAGATCTCACAATACACTCAACACATAAACTTAGAACTTATCTAAATGTTGAAACTAGTACCTAAAAATATATAAGCAAACAAAAACAAATTATATTCCTTGTCAATACCAAAAATACAGAAAATAAATAGATCTACATAAATAACAAGCCTAAGATAACCAAATGAAGCCTGACTGAAACCTTACTGCAAACTAATCCTAGTTACACAGTAAATAACTTGAATGATGTTTGATTAATATTCAAAGATGGTTTACATTTTGAAGTTATTGTCATCAAATAAATGGTCATGATGTAACGAATGTTTTCGAATGACATAAAAACTAAGACGAACTATACGAAAAACTATACCAACCACCTGCTCAGATATTCTATTGCATAAATTTCTTAAAATATAACCTAATTCACACACACATAATATATATATATATATATATTATATAATATATAATATATAGATATATATATATATAATATTATATATATATATATATATATATATATATATATATATATATATAATATATATATAATATATATATATATATATATATATATATATATATATATATATATATATATATATATATATATAATATATATATATATATATGTATACAGTGTTTTCTTTTTCTTATAAAGTAGGAGTTGGAATGAAGAAAGTTGGAGGTGGAGATTGATTGAATGCCAAGCGAAGTGAGGCGCTGCTTGATAGGCCGGGGTTCCGGGGGCCGCTAGTCTCCCGGAAGCCCGCCTTTAAAGGTGTTAAAATATGCATCCTGCTGTTTTTCAGGGTCAATTCACCTTCATACATATTATGACTTTTTGGGGGGGGGAAAGAGGCGGCGCAAGTTTGCGAGTAGAACCAGTAATTGCGCCGTCCGCCGCTTGTTTTGAAGACACTGTATATATATATATATATATATATATATATATATATATATGTGTGTGTTGTGTGTGTGTGGTGGTGTGGGTGTGTGTGTCGTGTTGTGTGTGTTGGAGTAGTGTGTGTGTGTGGTGTGTGTGCTGTGTTTTGTGTGTGTGGTGTGTGTGTTTGTGTGTGTGTGTGTGTGGTGTGTGTGTGTGGGTGTGTGTGTGGTGTGTGTGTGTGTGTGTGTGTGTGTGTGTGTGTGTGTGTGGGTGTGTGTCGTGTGTGTTGTGTGTGTGTGTGTGTGGTGTGGTTGTGTGTGGTGTGTGTGTGTGTGTGTGTGTGTGTTGCCATAAAACCAAATGCAGAAAGCAACAATTTTGCATCATAAAAGACATACACTGTCTGTCGAGCAGAATTTTTTTGGCAGACAGAATAAATGATTAACACTTATAATACTATGATTCTTTGTACAAACATATTTGTTGACACATACATTTATGCATACATATGCGCAATACATGCATACATACTTATACATACATACGCCAACATCACACATACATGCATGCATGTATATACCTAGGTAGATATGCCTATACATACATAGGTAAATCAATTTCAGATATTGACATGCCTAATCTATTGTACAACTAGGGGGGGGGGGGCACTCAGTAGAGCGCATACCTCCGCCCGAATATTTCATCAAATATACGATATATATATATATATATATATATATATATTATATTATATATATTATATATATAATATATATATATATATATAAAATATATTATATATAAGTTATATATATAATATATATATATATATATATATATATATATATATATATATATATATATATATATATATATATATATATATATATATATGCACTCAGTATGAGCGCATACCTCCGGCCGAATATTTCATCAATTGGTTGCCATGGCAACAGTTGTCAATAGATTTCATCCAAAATTAAATCAGTTCTTCCTTATACCAAATAGACTTGGTACAAATAGACTTGGTATACCGACTTTGGTCCAAATCTATTCGTAACTTTTCGAGAAATCCTGTACAATAACAAACAGATAGACAGACAGACAGACAGACAGATCGGGGTGAAAACATAACCCCTCCAACTTCGTTGGCGGAGGTAAATATTTACATGGAGCATACAAATATTTTTTTTTTTTTTTTTTTTTTTTTACACCACAAATGACTGGCCAAGGGCAAAAAAAAAAGAAGTCGCAAAAAGCCCGCTTAGTTGCCAGTCCCTAGAAAGGAGACAGTGAGAGAATATAAAAAAGGAGGGGAACAATTTAGTTCGGGAGGTGTCTTGTTTCTCTCTTGAAAAGATTTAAGTCGTAGAAAGGAGGAAACGTAAAAACAGAAAGAGTTCCAGAGTTTACCAGTAAAGGGGATGAAAGAGTAAAGATACTGGTTAATTCCTGCATTAGAGAGATAGACAGAATAAGGATGAGAATGAGTACAAAGTCTTGTGCAGCGAGGCCGCGGGAGGGGGGGAGGCATGCAGTTAGCAAGTTCAGAAGAGCAGTGAGCATGAAAATAACGGTAGAAGAGAGCACGAGAAGCAACATTGCGGCGGTGATTTAAAGATTGAAGACAGTTAGTCAGAGAAGGGAAGTTGATGAGACAGAAAGCTTTTGACTCAACCCTGTTTAGGAGAGCTGTATGAGTGGATGGATCCTCCCCATACCTGTGAGACATACTCCATACATGGGCGGATAAGGCCCCTGTACAGAGCAAGCAACTAGGAGGGAGAAAAAAATGGACGCAGACGCCACAGGACACCTAACTTCATAGAAGCTGTTTTAGCAAGAGATGTGATGTGAGATTTCCAGTTCAGATGTTTAGTAAAAGATAGTCCTAGAATGTTCATTGTAGAAGAGGGAGACAATTGAGTGTCGTTGAAGAAGAGGGGATAGCTATCTGGAAGGTTTTGTCGAGTTGATAGGTGAAGAAATTGGGATTTTGAGGCATTAAACAAAACAAGGTTTGCTTTGCCCCAATCAGAAATTATAGAAAGATCAGAAGTTAGGCGCTCGGTGGCATCTCTTCGTGAATCACTTAGTTCCTGTTGAGATGTACGTCTAATGAATGACGTAAAAAAATGCAGGGTAGAATCATCAGCGTATGGATAGGGCATTGAGTTAGACTTAGAAGATCATTAATGAATAATAGAAAGAGAGTGGGTGATAGGACAGAACCCTGGGGAACACCACTATTAATAGATTTAGGAGAAGAACAATGTCCGTCTACAGTAGCTGCAATAGAACAGTTAGAATGGAAACTTAAAATGAAGGTACAGAGAGAAGGATAGAAACCGAATGAGGATAGTTTAGAAATTAAAAAAGATTAACAAAAGTAAATTTTTTGATATGTCAAGGGCAACAGCAAAAGTTTCACCGAAATCTCTAAAGAAGAATGACCAAGATTCAGTTAGGAATGCTAGAAGATCGCCCTTTACGGAAGCCGTACTGACGATCAGATAGAAGATTGTGAACATAACACAACACATTAGAAACCTTTACAGATTTAATACTGTTCATGACGTATTCTCTAATTTCAGTGATGTAATAACATGCAAAATTATTCATGAAGTTTTAAATAGTTATACTTAAGAAATGCATATTCTTTTCCGTTAATAGTTTATTTCATTTTTTTGTCTTTCATAGGGACGTAGATCAAGCTGGCTGCTTGTTGAATTTTATGTGTTTAGTAGTTTATCGTAGTAGTAGTAGTTTTAGTAATTATTTTTTGTTGGACTACAGTTTGTTACTCAAAATTTGTGGGAATGTTTCATTTTTTGGACATTGAGTGTTTTGTCTATTTATTAATGATATTATGTGTAATTTATGTATAAAGCTGTGGTCAATAAATATCTATCTATCTATCTATCTATCTGTGTGTGTGTGTGTATGTGTGTGTGTGTGTGTGTGTGTGTGTGTGTGTGTGTGTGTGTGTGTTGTGTGTGTTGGTGTGTTGTGTGTGTGTGTGTGTTGTGTGTGGTGTGTGTGTGTGTGTGTGTGTGTGTGTGTGTGTGGTGTGTGGTGTGTGTGTCGTGTGGTGTGTGTGTGTGTGTGTGTGTGTGTTGTGTGTGTGTGTGTGTGTGTGTGTGTGTGTGTGTGGTGTGTGTGTGTTGTGTGGTGTGTGTGTGTGTGTGCATAATAATGTTCTTCTATTCTCTTCCTTCTCTACTTTTTTTTTTACTTTTATTCTTCTTTTTTTCATCTTCATGCATGAAAGTTAGGTACTTCAAAAACAATATACTTCCAATAAATCTTTGATAAAAAATAACCTATTAAAGTCTATGATGTGAATTGCCTTTTTTTTTTTTTTTTTCATAACAGAGTATGTCAATTAGATAAAAATGCTGCAACATTGAAAAAAGCCTCATTAACACAGCAACACACTTCATTAACACAGCAACACACTTCATTAACACAGCAACACACTTCATTAACACAGCAACACACTTCCATTAAACACAACACACTTCATTAACACACAAACACTTCATTAACACAGCAACACACTTCATTAACACAGCAACACACTTCATTAACACAGCAACACACTTCATTAACACAGCAACACACTTCATTAACACAGCAACACACTTCATTAACACAGCAACACACTTCATTAACACAGCAACACACTTCATTAACACAGCAACACATTATAACACAGCAACACACTTCATTAACACGCAACACAACTCATTAACACAGCAACACACTTCATAAACAACAGCAGCACACTTCATTAAAAGCAACACATTCATTAACAAGCAACACTACTTCATTAATACAGCAACAACACTTTAAAAAAATTAACACAGCAACACACTTCATTAACACAGCAACACACTTCATTAACACAGCAACACACTTCATTAACACAGCAACACACTTCATTAACACAGCAACACACTTCCAGGTCAATCCCTCTCTCCCTTTTCTTACTCTTATTCTTTCTATTCACCTTCCTGCATGCAAGCTAGCTACTTCAAAAATAACATACTTCCAGAAAATGTTAATAAAAAAATATCTCACTATATTTTTTGAAGGGAATTGCCTTTACTTCTTTTATATTTTTTCATAGCAGATTTCAATGTCGATTAGAAAAAGTTATAGTAATTTCTGGAAGAGCTCATTAAAATATCAATATACTTATACTAGGTAAATACCAGGTTCAAAAACAATATACTTCCAAAAGATCTTTAATAAAAAATAACCCACTAGTCTATGATGTTTTTAAATTGTCTTTTCTTCATTTTTTTCATAACAGAGTATGTCGATTAGATAAAAATGCAGCAGCATTAAAAAAAACTCATTAACACAGCAAGCTAAAACATACCTCAAATAACCGAAAAAAAAGCTAAAAGAACCTAAAATCAACCTCCAATAACCTACAATCAACCTCAAATAACCTAAAATAACCTAAACTAAACCTAAAATTAAAATAACCGAAAATAACCAAAAATATATCTAACATTACCCGATGAATCCCTCTCTCCTCTCCTCTCTCTCTCTCTCTCTCTCTCTCTCTCTCTCTCTCTCTCTCTCTCTCTCTCTCTCTCTCTCTCTCTCTCTCTCCCCCCTCTCTCCCCCTTAACATTATACCTGTGAGGAGTTTTCTAATGATATAATTGATTATTGTGACTTTCAACGGTTGTTTATCTATGTAATTCATTCATAATTTTATATAACTTTGATTACTTATATATATATGCATTTGAAGGCTATATAATTCATAGTTCGAGAAATTACCGAAATTATAAATATATTCGAGAAATGCCATCTGGACTGATGGCATTTCTCGAATATATTTATAATTTCGGTAATTTCTCGAACTATGAATTATATAGCCTTCAAATGCAATATATATAATATATAGAATACAATCACAATTATATATATGAATGGAATGTACATAAATAAGACAACGTTAAAAGTCACAATATTCAATTATATCATTAGAAAACTCCTCACAGGGATAATGCAAGGGGAGAGAGAGGGGGGGGGAGAGAGAGAGAGAGAGAGAGAGAGAGAGGGGGGAAGAGAGAGAGAGACGGAGGAGGAGGAGACCGAGAGAGAGAGGAGAGAGAGAGAGAAGAGAGAGAGAGAGATGAGAGAAGAAGAGACGAGAGAGGGAGAGAGAGAGAGACGAGAACGAGGGAGGGAGTGAGAGAGAGAGAGAGAGATGAGAGAGACGAGAGAGAGAGAGAGACGGGCAGAGGAGACGAGAGAGAGAGAGAGAGAGAAGAGGAGAGAGAGAGAGAGAGGAGGAGAGGAGGAGACGACTGAGAGACGAGAGAGAGATGAGAGAGAGGAGAGAGAGAGAGGGGGGGGAGAGAGAGATTGACCTGGAAGTGTGCTGCTGTGTTAATGAGTTTTTTTTATGTTGCTGCATTTTATCTAATCGACATACTCTGTTATGAAAAAAAATGAAGAAAAAGACAATTTAAAAACATAAAAAAAAGAAAAAGAAAATAGACGAGAAAAAAATAGACAATTAATGAAATATACAATAAGTGTATATCTCTCTCTCTCTCTCTCTCTCTTCTCTCCTCTCTCTCTCTCTCTCTCTCTCTCTCTCTCTCCTCTCTCTCTTCTCTCTTCTCTTCTCTCTCTCTCTCTCTCTCTCTTCCTCTCTCTCTCTTTCACACACACAACACACAACACAACACACACACACACACACACACACACACACACACACACACACACACACACACACACACACACACACACACAACACACACACACACACACACACACACACACACACAAAAAAAAAATAATCAACTAATCAAACGTTCCTAATGCCTCCTACCTCATCACCACCACCACAACCATCCCTGTCACCTGGCCACCACTAACCCATAATTCATCACCACATCCCGCTATCTAAACACCACCATCACCACCATCACAACCACATGATAACTCCCCACATACTCCACCCCAAAGTAACCATAACCACATAGATATTATTCTTATCAACACCCAACACCACATTTCGTACACAAATAAAAAGGTTAAACCCACAAACATCAGGTAAACGACAATAATACCTGCCTGGTCGACCTCTACTAACTAACTAATTATATTCTAACTAAATACTAATTATAATCCTAATAACTAACTCATTATATTCTAACTAAATACTCATTCTAATCCTACTAACTAACTCATTCTATTCTAACTAAATACTAATTCTAAAACTAATAACTAACTAATTCTTCTTCTAACTAACTAACTTTGACTAACACAATTTCTAAAAAAAAGTCAGAAGCAACTATCAGAATGAACAAAATCCCTTTAATTATTAAGTCAATACAAACCACAAAAACAGAAAGAAGGGAAACCGTAATATCTCTCTCTCTCTCTCTCTCTCTCCCCTCTCCCTCTCTCTCTCTCTCTCTCTCTCTCTCTCTCTCTCTCTCTCTCTCTCTCTCTCTCCGTTACGAGGTAAATAGGCAGGGGTGCTCAGAGACAATGTTAATATATCAAAACAAATTTCCTCCATTCCCAGCCGCCCCGCTAAACCTTATAGGCGCTTGTGGTAACCAGGAGGACCTAAACTTAATTTTCCCGCTCTGCAGAATCGACTAAAGGGTAGCGACACGCGTGGTGGGTAAGAGAGAGAGAGAGGGGAGAGAGAAGAGGGGAAGAGAGAGAGAGAGAGAGGGGAGAGGAGAGAGAGAGAGGAGAGAGAGAGAGGGAGAGAGAGGAGAGAAGGGGAGGGGTGGGGGGCGTAGGGGAGAGGGGATGAGGTGGAGAGAGGAATGGAGAGGAGAGAGAGGGAGAGAGAGAATGGAGAGAAAAGAGAGAGAGAAGAGGAGAAGAAGGGGAGAGAGAGAGAGAGAGAGAGAGAGAGGAGAGAGAGGAGGGGAGGAGAGGAAGAGAGAAGAGAGAAAAGAGAGAAGGAAAACGTAAGGAGGGGTCAGCAAAGGGTGAGTGAGAGTGAGGGGCTTAGTAGAGAGAAGAGAGAAAGAGAGCAGAGGGAGGAAAGAGAGAAGGACGGTAGGCAGGCAGGCAGGGAGAGCGAGAGAGCGAGCGAAAGAGAGAGGCGGACGGAGAGACATACTGGGAGAGAGAGAGCGAGAGAGAGCAAGCGAGAGAGAGCGAGCGGGAGAGTGAGAGAGAGCGGGAGAGTGAAAGGGGTGAGGCGATTTTCCCACGATTGACCGACGGGGGAAAGGGATCGGGGTGGTAGGAGGAGGGGGAGGAGGAGGAGGAGGGGGTTGGGGGGTAGAAGAGGAGGAGGAGGGTGCGTGGCGGCCATGTTGGAGTGTCGGCCATGTTGTAGGGTGCTCCAGAAAAGAGGGGGTAAGAGGGGGACAGAGAGAGAGGAGAGTTGCTCACTGGGCCTGGCTACGTCCCGCCTCCCCCTTTTTTCCCCTCACCCCTGTATATTACACTACCTGTGATTTATTGAGCGAACGAGGCGCCCAATGGGGAGCTTTTCCTTGAGCCTGTGTGACGTGCGAGAGGGTGGGTGAGGAGGCCTGGCTATATAGGCTGTCCACTCACTCACTCATACTTGTATTGGAGAGGATGGCACCAAGGAAGGAAGGAAGGAAGGAAGGAAGGAAAGGAGGCAGTGTGTGTAAACGTTATGTGTGTGTGTGTGTGTGTGTGTGTGTGTGTGTGTGTGTGTGTGTGTGTGTGTGTGTGTGTGTGTGTGTGTGTGTTAAAGGGTACCTGGATATGTATACCTGACTGCTATACGATTCAATAACTTCTTGAATTTTTCTGTATTTTTCCTCTTTTTTATGTATGTATGTTTGACTATTATCTCTCTCTCTCTCTCTCTCTCTCTCTCTCTCTATCTCCCCTCTCCCCTCCTCTCTTCCTTTTCTCTCTCTCTCTTCTCTCTCTCTCTCTCTTCTCCTCTCTCTCTCTCTCTACACGAACCACCCCCCCCACCCACACGCACAACCCCACACACACACCACAACACACACACACACATGTCCAATCGCCTCCATTTCATCGGCATTAACAGAGTGCACATAATGGCCAGCCACCGGGGCAGCGTGGGAACCCGTCATGGTTTGCTGGGTACGAACGGGTCCGGTTTGACGGGTTTCCTTCAGTCGTGGTGGTCAACTAACGCAGGTTTTATCACGATGGTGGTGGTGGTGGTGGTGGTGGTGGTGGTGGTGGTGGTGGTGGTAGGGGGAAAAGCACTATCTTATCATCAACTATCATCATTTCTTTATGGTGATATGGGAGAAAACACCATCTTATTAATCACCATATTTTATTCTTGATAATGTTAACGATCACCCAGCAAATATAATCATCATTCAACATTACTTGGATTGAATTTCTTAACTTCATCCCCAGAATCATCACCATCACCAGCATCAACACCCCTAATCATCACCATTAGGCATATCTTACTGTTATTCCATACATCACAACTACTATAAGTCACCACACCCCAACCACTCACCAACATCACACATACCACACCACCACTTCCTCTACTACCAATAATAACCACCTATGTAATCTATAAAATAACATTTAATAACCAACGTAACTATAGTATAATCGCAAAAATAACCTATGTAACTAACTCCACCACACGTAGTCACCATATCTCATAACGCACAAAAGGTTACTTAAGCATCATCACAACCACTGATATTATACCCACTATCACTACCACCACCACCATACCCACCATCACCACCTCCACCACCACCACTATACCCACCATCACCATCACCACTATTACCACTATACCCACCACCACTACCACCATTACCCCAATACCCACCATCATTACTATACACACCATCACCATCACCACCATTACCACTATACCCACCATCAACACAACCACCACTATCAACACCACCATCAACACCATTACCATCACCAGTAAACCCACCATCACTACTATAACCACCATCACCAGTTATATACCCAACACCACTATACTATACCCACTAGCACTAGCACCAACATCACCGCTATACCCACCTTCAACACCACCACCATTACCACTATACCCACCATCACCACCACCATTACCACTATACCTACCATCACCACCACCACCACTATACCCACCACCACCATCACCGCTATACCCACCACCAACACCATCAGCAGTTATATACCCAACACCATTATACCCACTAACACTACCACTACCACCATTTTTATCACTATTCCCATGCACCACTACCACCATGCACCACCACCACCATCACAACTATACCCACCATCATCACCACCACCACCATCAACACCACCACCACTACCACCGTTACCACTATACCCACCATCACCATCACCACCACCACCACTATCTATCTTGCCCTCCACCACACCTTCCCACACACACCCCATGCACCCCCTTTCCCCCCATTAAACACCCTCCCCCCCTCCTTTCCCCTCCCCCCAACACAACCGTCCTGCCAACGTACCCTGAGCACAAGGAGGGTTGACGGGAAATATTATTCTCACAACATTCCAAAGGGTCAGTTGTGTACTATAATACCGATACCGTTCTGGTCCCAGCAAGATATATACACCATCAAACAAGTGTTGCTGATGAGACACTTCTGTAGGATTGCTTAAAAAGTGTTTCTTGTTGTATTTTCTTAAAAGCGTTTTGTTGTTATAAAGTTTTTTTGGATCAAATTGTCACTTTATTGGTTAGCTGCATTATCACGACCAATATTTCAAGCATTAACTACGAGTACAGCTTTCCACACACACTCAAACACACACACACACACACACACACACACACACACACACACACACACACACACACACACACACACACACACACACACACACACACACCAAAAAAAAACATACACAAACGCACACATGCAACACACACAAACATACACACCCACACACAACACATACAAGCACACACACACACACACACACACACACCACACACACACACACACACACACACACACACCACACACACACACACACACACACACACACACACACACACACACACACACACACATCAATGTGACTCATCATTGTTCGATTTTGGATTTATAGCGAATATTTTATTTTTTTAGATATATAATCAAAATACTGATGTGTTTGATATTAGAATTAACTATACTTACTGGTTGACAAAATTCATACACATGTAATACAAATTAATTCACATTTTCATGTATGTATGTAGGTACGTAATACGTACCCACATACTATGTACATCATCAACTATCACACACACACACACACACACACACACACACCACACACCACACACACACACACACACACACAACACCTATAAACAAACAATAAATATTATATTATATATATATATATATATATATATATATATATATATATATATAGTATATATATATATATATATATATATATATATATATATATATAATATGATATATATATATATATATGATATATATAGATAGATAGGTAGATGGATAGATAGATACAGATAGATATGTTCAGGATTGGCAAAACTTCTAACTTTCTTTAATACAAAAAAAAATATCTGATGTTATTAATTCAATTTTTATTTTATTTACATCCCTTACAAATATAAATATGGGCAAAAATAATAATCATAACTGCTCATTTAGTGTATATTCATTAAAACAACAAAGAAAAACCATTGCTACAGGGAAATTTGAATAAACAGTTAAATATAATAAATGTTTCTCTAGACTTAGATCACACAATCAGAAAATACAAAATGATAAATAAACATGTATTTCTCAACCCTAGAAAAAATGTATTTGTGAAAGCATGCAAGACTGCAATGCCTGTATGAACAGTCACCGACTTGCTATTCTCTCCTAGTCTACACGCATTCTAATTTTCAAATCCATGAAACCACATATTGAACAAACTCTCAAGTTGATGATGAAACAACCTTAAATAACAGCTTAATTAAAAAACCATTACATATTTATCTAAAGATCTATAGCAAAGGGAATAATCACCAGCAGGGAAAGGGAATTCCACAACACTTTAGCCAAAACACAACCCTATAAATGATGTATTATCCTTGTATGAATTCATTAAGCTAATTATACTGTGATAGCTTTATATTCATTAAGTAAATTTAACTATGATTTGAATCGTAAAAGGCCGATAATATATATGAATAAATATTATAATACCATAGTGAAATTTTGAAATCATAAGCAAAATATATATATATAATAATAATATATTTGTCGTTTGCTTCTAGCGACTTCCCCCCCCCAAGCCTGCGATACCATCCCCACCCACAGCACACTCATGCGATATATTACAGGTTTTATCCTGCGCCTAAACAATGCACAACCCTCGTCACTACTTCAGGGCTGTTACTGCACTAGGTACCAACAAACAAACAAAAATGAATCAAAAGAGCCAAGACACAACACACACACACACACACACACACACACGACAACCACACTACACAACACTCACACACACACACACACACACACAGCAACACACACACACACAACACAACACACACGAACACAAAGACACACAACACACATGAGACGACACACACCACACACACACACACACAACACACAAAACACAAACACACAAAACAAAACACTCCACACACACAACACATTGACAACAGAGGGCAGGATCTAGTTTCCCGCACAGGGGAACACAACACAATAGAAGGAACACACATGTCAATAAGGACACGAAACAAAACCTGACACCCTAAAATATTATTTAAACTCACATAAACTAAAAATTATCGCCATTCACTATATATCTTGAGCAAGGGGGCAGGATCTAGGTTTTCCGTTCCCTCAGGAGGATCACACATAAGTAGGAAGGCAAGATTGCTAGCATTCAGGTTCTAAGTTAAGGACCACGAAGACAGAAATCCTTGACTTGAGTCCCTTATCTATTACTATCTATTTTATTTATCTATTACTATTATATGTTATCCCATTTATCTATATACTCTTGGCTGCAAAGTGGAAGTAGATGAAGATGTGAGCGGAAACATTCATCTGCTGGCCCAAAATTCGAACCACATCACTATGCAAGTTTATATTTGAAAGAATTTGGAATACAATTATGCCGATGGATCATATACACGTTAAGCTTCATTTATATATAACATTGTATTTGGTGGTGTGCTTAGAATCTCTCTCTCTCTCTCTCTCTCTCTCTCTCCTCTTTTCTCTCCTCCCCTCTCTCGTTTTCTCTCTCTCTCTCTCTCTCTCTTCTCTCTCTCTCTCTCTCTCTCTCTCTCTCTCTCTCTCTCTCTCTCTCTCTCTCTCTCTCTCTCTCTCTCTCTCTCTCTCTCTCTCTCTCTCACTGTTCGTCTGCCTATTTAATTGTCGGTGTGCATACTTCGTTCGTCGGTCTTTTTTCTCGTCTATCCTTCTTACTCTCTCTCTCTCTCTCTCTCCTCTCTCTTCTCTCTCTCTCTCTCTCTCTCTCTCTCTCTCTCTCTCTCTCTCGATCTCTCTCTCTCTCTCTCTCTCTCTATCCTATCTACCATTACCGACCACCGAGTTATCAATAATTTTTTCTTTTATTTTCTCCTCTTCTTTCCTTGTCAGTGTAGCACAAACACACCTAATGAACGGATTTATACTGTGTCCAAAGGAAGTCGGTGAAGAAAACAGGATCTTGCAAGCTGCTTGAATGAGAATTAAGGATCATTTATAGTTCCTGTTGATACCACACTTGCATCCTGTAGATATAAATGTTCTGTTGTTCTTTAGTGATACAATATTTTATTCTTTTAAGGGATTTTTTCTTCTTTGTGTGATTTTTTTGTAAGTGATTTTTTTTTGTAGGTGATTTTTTTCTTTATAAGTGATTTTTTTTCTTTGTAAGTGATTTTTTTTCTTTGTAAGTAATCTTTTTTCTTCGTAAATAATTTTTTTGAAGTGTTGTTTTTTTTCTTTTAAGTGATTTGTTTTCTTTGTAAGTGGTTTTTTTTCTTTGTAAGTGATTTTTTTCTTAATATCTAATTATTTTTTCTTCGTTAATGATGTTTTTTCTTTGTAAGTGATTTTTCTTCTTTGTAAGTGATTCATTTTTTGTAAGTGATTTTTCTTCTTTGTAAGTGATGCTTTTTTTCATTATAAGCAATATTTTTTCTCTGTAGTGATTTTTGATTTTGGTGAATGATTTTTTTTTGTAAGTGGTATATTTTCTTTGGTAAGTAATTTTTTTCCTTTGGTAAGTGATTTTTGTCTAATTTTAAAGTGATTTTTTCTTTGTAAATTATATTTCTTCTTCGTAAGGGGTTTTTTCATGGTAAGCAATTTTTTTTCTATGTGATTTTTTCTTTGTAAGTGAATCTTTTTCTCTTGTAAGTGATGTATTTTCTTTGTAAGTAATTTTTTGGGTAAGTTAGTTTTTTCTTTGTAAGTGGTTTTTTTTTCTCATTAATATCTGATTATTTTTTCTTTGTAAGTGAATTTTTTTTGTAAGTGAATTTTTTCTTTGTAAGTGAATTTTTTTTGTAAGTGAATTTTTTCTTTGTAAGTGAATTTTTTTTGTAAATGTTTTTCTTGGTAAGGGAATGTTCTCTCTCATTGCAGTATTCATTTTTCCTTTCTTTACTATATAAGAAAATTTGTCTATTTTTATCCATGTCGCTGAAGAAGAGAATAAAAATTACAATGCACCAAATCTGATCAAATTTCTATCCATTTTATCCAAGGCAGGAATCAAAAGGTTTTCATTTTTTTTTCACCTTCATTCCGGGTAAACTTTATGCAAATTCAACTTTTAAATACCAGCTAACCTCGAGAATAATACTGCCTTTTTGACTTATTTATAAATGTAGTCTCTCTCT
The DNA here is from genome assembly GCA_016584305.1 of Chionoecetes opilio. Classification (NCBI taxonomy): domain Eukaryota; kingdom Metazoa; phylum Arthropoda; class Malacostraca; order Decapoda; family Majidae; genus Chionoecetes; species Chionoecetes opilio. The sequence goes on from JACEEZ010003105.1 coordinate 121,448, forward strand.
CTCGCTCGCTCTCTCTCTCTCTCTCTCTCTCTCTCTCTCTCTCCCTCTCCTCTCTCTCTCCTCTCTCTCTCCTCTCTCTCTCTCTCTCTCTCTCTCTCTCTCTCTCTCTCTCTCTCTCTCTCTCTCTCTCTCTCTCTCTCTCTCTCTCTCTCTCTCATATACAGGCACACACACAAGCACTTTCTGGTAACACACATACAGTATTCATTTCATCATAATTCAATAATTCATGACGACTTCTTCGCTTCTCTATTTTTGGTTCTGCTCAAATGTTACCTATTTATAGCGCGTCGTGACCTCCACATCATTCCTAAGTATTTCTCGTCTCATCCCGCCCCTTAAGCCACTTCTAGGTGCTCTATAGACATAATGTATGTGTATTGAAAAATATATTTGAAAAATATATGTGTGTGTGTGTGTGTGTGTGTGTGTGTGTGTGTGTGTGTGTGTGTGTGTGTGCGTGTGTGTGTGTGTGTTGTTGTGTGTGTGTTTGTGTGTGTGTGTGTGTGTGTGTGTGTGTGTGTGTGTGTGATGTGCTGTGTGTGTGTGGTGTGTTGTGTGTGTGTGTGTGGTGTGTGTGTAGTGTGTGTGTGTGTGTGTTTGTGTGTGTGTGTGTGTGTGTGTGTGTGTGTGTGTGTGTGTGTGTGTGTGTGTGTGTGTGTGTGTGGTGTGTGTGTGTGTGTGTGTGTGTGTGTGTGTAATCAAAATTAAAATGATGACAAACACTGTGACAGATATTTAATGATAATAATGATAATAATAGTTATAGGAGAAAATGTATAAAAAATTAATAAAAAACATTATGATATTGATATAAGTGATATGAATAATGATAATACATAAAAAAGTTGCAATAACAATAGAAATAATAATAATAATAACAATAATAATAATAATAATAATAATAATCATAATAGTAACTTTAAGAAAATTAGATAAATAAAATAAACAAAGATAAGAAGCAAATAAAGAAAATAAAAGAAGCAGAAGGAAATTATAATGATAACTATGATAATGATAAGCGATATTAATAACTATGTTAAAAAATAAAAT
>JACEEZ010003105.1:130000-135000 GCA_016584305.1 Chionoecetes opilio
CATCTTTGAGGCATTGATGTGTTTCTGAGACCATCTTTGAGGCATTGATGTGTTTCTGAGACCATCTTTGAGGCATTGATGTTTCTGAGACCATCTTTGAGGCATTGATGTGTTTCTGAGACCATCTTTGAGGCATTGATGTGTTTCTGAGACCATCTTTGAGGCATTGATGTATTTCTGAGACCATCTTTGAGGCATTGATGTGTTTCTGAGACCATCTTTGAGGCATTGATGTGTTTCTGAGACCATCTTTGAGGCATTGATGTGTTTCTGAGACCATCTTTGAGGCATTGATGTGTTTCTGAGACCATCTTTGAGGCATTGATGTGTTTCTGAGACCATCTTTGAGGCACTAATGTGTTTCTGAGACCATCTTTGAGGCATTGATGTATTTCTGAGACCATCTTTGAGGCACTAATGTGTTTCTGAGACCATCTTTGAGGCATTAATGTGTTTCTGAGACCATCTTTGAGGCATTGATGTATTTCTGAGACCATCTTTGAGGCACTAATGTGTTTCTGAGACCATCTTTGAGGCATTAATGTGTTTCTGAGACCATCTTTGAGGCATTGATGTGTTTCTCAAAGGTGACGCCGAGGGATAACACAGCACTTCCAAGGCCAACACTGCAAGTCACTCAATATACAGGACATCACACAAAACAATACGAGACTGCTGTTGTTGTTGATTTTGAAAGAAGTCTAAGAAGCTGTTCAAATCAGTTATAGTGGGTTTTTTTCTTTTTGTTTAATCATAAGGTTACTTTTAGAAAGTTTGGCACGAATCTTACATATCCAGATGTGTGTGTGTGTGTGTGTGTGTGTGTGTGTGTGTGTGTGTGTGTGTGTGTGTGTGTGTGTGTGTGTGTGTGTGTGTGTGTGTGTGTGTGTGTGTGTGTGTGTGTGTGTGTGTGTGTGTGTGTGTGGCTGTCTGTGTGTGTGGCTGTCTGTGTGTGTGGCTGTGTGTGTGTGTGTGTGTGTGTGTGTGTGTGTGGTGTGTGTGTGTGTGTGTGTGTGTGTGTGTGTGTGTGTGTGTGTGTGTGTGTGTGTGTGTGTGTGTGTGTGTGTGTGTGTGTGTGGGTTGTGTGTGTGTGTGTGTGTGTGTGTGTGTGTGTGTGTGTGTGTGTGTGTGTGTGTGTGTGTGTGGGTGTGTGTGTGTGTGTGTGTGTGTGTGTGTGTGTGTGTGTGTGTGTGTGTGTGTGTGTGTGTGTGTGTGTGTGTGTGTGTGTGTGTGTGTGTGTGTGTGTGTGTGTGTGTGTGTGTGTGTGTGTGTGTGTGTGTGTGTGCCTCAGTCAAAATATGCTACAAATACCACACGAAGAACACTTAAGTAGGCAATACAGTACCTTCGTAATCCTGACTATAAAAACGAAACATACTCGTATCACTGTATTAAAAAAAAAAAACCTTTCCATTGCATCATTATCATTCAGTGAACAAAATTGATAATGATGATGACGATGATGATGATGATGACGATGATGATGATGAGGGGGAGGGGGGGGGAGGAGGGAGGGGAAAAAAAGAGGCTGTCGTTGATTCCTGGCGTCACATTTACCACTATATAATTATCTATCATATTTTCTTGGTAATTAAAACCTTACATTTACGTGTCAACCAATGCATCCCTCCCAGCTAGGCACACTTACTTTATCAAGGCAGAAACACACACACACATCCTCAGCCTGTCCGCCATGTTGGGTAGGCTGGTCACAACACTCACTTGGGCCTCACTGTTAAATCTTGGTGTATATTAATTTTAACCATACACACATTAACACAACACAACACAGCACTCGGGTAATCGTAAAGCACAGCACTATAACGCTCAGGCTCCCGTAACACCAGCCTGATGCACCAAACACCCAGCCACGCCACTCCCCTGCCCTCGCCAACCCCCTGCACACTGACCACCCCGGGGCAGGCAACCAGGCGCCCGGACCCACCGCCCCAACCAGCCGGGTTCTGCCTGCCTGCCTGCCCCCCACAATACAAGGACACCACCCATACCAAGGTCGATATAGAATTACCCCCTTTTATATACGCTGTATATTATCTTCACTTTGCTTCTAAGTTATGATATTTAACACATGCTATGCTACAAAATCTAGTGTTTCAGCCAAATAGGTCTTCACGTAAATATATAGATACAATACGTAGACAGTGATAAAGATAAGTAGATATAGATAGATTAATATGTTGAGGTATAACATATAGATTTATAGATATAGGAATAAAAATATCATATAAACCAGACTATGCTGGATTTGAGGAGCCATTCAATACTTTTTAATTAAAACATAAAACTGTTCCTTATGCTCAACTCAGTACGATAGTTAGGTCTACACATGGTCACCAGATATAGTGTTGACTTTGGACGTAGGAGAATATTTCATATGCACTTATTTGTTTGTTTTACTTCACAAAGGACTGACCAAGGGCAAACATTAAAGTAACAAAAACCCCGCTTAGTTGCCAGTCCTTAATAGAAGACAGTATGAGAATAAAGAGAGGGGGGTGGGTCAATTTAGTTCGGGAGGTGTCTTTCCACTCCTCTCTTGCAGAAATTTAAGTAATAGGAGTGACAAGACACCTCCCGAACTAAATTGGCCCACTCTCAGACACAAATATTGATGAAACAAACATGGAACAGTCTTGGAATATCCACCATGACACCATCAGACTTAGTAATGAGTGACAAGGTATTAACAAGCGACAAGAATGAATATTTCTTACTAGAGATGTCAAATGTGTCACTGATTCCAAAGTCACGAATGAGACAACGAAACTGAGAATATTTAAGAGCTTCATTTTTTTTAAATCTCTGCCGATGGTCGCTCTGATACTTGGCGGATACAAAGTTATAACAAACAATACATGAACTACATAAGAACAATAGGCAGTGAGACGAAAAACGACCAGCAATTGTAATAATTTCGCATTCTTCATGAAAATATTAAATAAGATTACGATGATCTTAATGGACAAAAAAATGATGATGTACACAAATACCTATAATACTTTGCGAATATATGTAATGAAGTATGGATGCCGATATAAATGAGTTCATAGCCTAATAATTATGAAAACGGTTATATTTAACATAATGACGAAGTTATATGACGAACATTTTGCCTCTCTTTAAAAAACGAGAGAAAAAAAACTTCATAATCGATGCTTTTAGTAGTCTGACTCAAAATGCGGGAGCTCAAAGACTTGCAAAATTAAAAGATACAAAATCTAAGAAAAATAATACCGAAACTTACTTTATAAACAAAAAAAATAAAAAAAAAAAAAATAAAAAGAAATAATGCACAGTAGGAAAATAAATCAATCAAAAGGACACAAATATATGACTAACAATTAGGTAAAAAAAAAGAAAATAAACAAGTGATCGAACACGTTATAATTACCATGAAAAATAGATAACTTTGATAGGACATGTTAGGTGTCATGATAGTAATGATAAATATATACAGTAAATGATAGTAATATAGTGGCATTTTATGGATGAGTAAATAATAAGCAAAGGAAGACATACATACATACAGAATGTTGTAAGTGAGATCAGACTGGATACAATACTGGATACTGAAAAAACATACGAGAAAATACAACAGAGGAGAGAGAGAGAGAGAGAGAGAGAGAGAGAGAGAGAGAGAGAGAGAGAAGGAGAGAGAGAGAGAGAAGAGAGAGAGAGAGAGAGAGAGAGAGAGAGAGAGAGAGAGAGAGAGAGCATCAGCAACTTTTTAGGAGACCCCTACATACAAGTACATACACAAAGGCCTCTAACATTTTCGACTTCTCTCTCTCTCTCTCTCTCTCTCCTCTCTCTCTCTCTCTCTCTCTCTCTCTCTCCTCCTCTCTCTCTCTCTCTCTCTCTCTCTCTCTCTCTCTCTCTCTCTCTCTCTCTCTCTCTCTCTCTCTCTCTTCTCTCTTCTCTTCTCTCTCTCTCTCTTCTCTCTCTCTCTCTCTCTCTCTCTCTCTCTCTCTCTCTCTCTCTCTCTCCACGGTAACATACAGTATGGCCAATGGTATGGTAAAAAACAGTATGATATGGTAAATCTAGCCATATATGTATATTATAAATGCAACTATGTATGCAAAACCTTCGCTAATGTGGTAAACAAAATCATCTATCATATCGTAACATACTGAAGTCCTGCTCATAACGACGTAACAATGAGTTTAAAGTTACTTGATATCGTTTCGTAATGCTTACACGAGGCCTAACATATTGAAGGTGAAAAAATATCCCTATAGAAATTCCCCATAAATGGTTCGTATAGCATTCACGCATAGTTCCATTCTTTGATATCTACTAAAGTGTCGTTAATCCATATCAAATATCGAATAGCTTGTAAAATCACCCCAATCTTAGCTATATATACACGGATAGATATATTTGGTTTTAATATAACTCTCTCTCTCTCTCTCTCTCTCTCTCTCTCTCTCTCTCTCTCTCTCTCTCTCTCTCTCTCTCTCTCTCTCTCTCTCTCTCTCTCTCTCTCTCTCTCTCTCTCTCTCTCTCTCTCTCTCTCGCTCTCTTTTATTAACCAATTCTTATATATGTGAAGCGAAATTCAAGGAAGCGTAATGCGATCGGTTCAAGTGTGACTTTTTTTCCCCCGGCAGACATGAATAAAAAAAAAATGTATCATATCATCCAGAGCCTCACTTTTTACAAGCACTGGGACTGTGTTGAAATCATGTCTAAACTCTCAGTGTTAATATTTTTTATTCATCTGGCGAGTGAAGAAAATATTTATACATATACATAATTTGGTATCATTTTACTTGGCAATCAAAACACCGATATTTTAGTTCCCTCACAGTATCACCGTTGCAGATAACTTGTAGTAAAATCCTTCCTGGCACCAAGACTGAAAAGAGAGAGAGAGAGAGAGAGAGAGAGAGAGAGAGAGAGAGAGAGAGAAGAGAGAGAGAGAGAGAGAGAGAGAGAGAGGAGAGAGAGAGAGAGAGAGAGAGAGGAGAGAGAGA
>JACEEZ010003105.1:142500-167500 GCA_016584305.1 Chionoecetes opilio
CATGTATGTATGTATGTACGTATGTGTGTGGGTTGGAAGTTGAGCAGGTGGCCATGTGTAGTGTGTATACATATTTAAGGTAGGCACTTAAAGGCGCCCGCACACATACGTACATACATACACACAAAAAAAACACACACACATACACACATATATATATAGACATACACATATAGTATACACACACATTGACAAATAGACTGAAGGAGACGAAGACACATTTAACACAGAATACACACCTTTTGCGACAGGCAGACAAACAACCAAGCACACACAAATCATGGATTCCCCCACAAAGGGTAAACACTGTAAAATACACTATATATGGATCATATTTTTGAAAAATCCCCATATCATGTTTTAAACCAAGGGCTCATACATACAACACACATTCATTCCCAAAACATACCCAAAAAAAAATAAACAGGACAGCGGGACAAATAATGAATAAAAATAAAATAATAATAATAATGATAGCGAAAATAATAATGAAAATAATAATAATTATAATAATAATACGTGGATCGTACGCCTAATTAACCAATTGCAATATTTCGCAGCCATATTTCATTTTTGCCTTTTATATATTTATTTATATTTCTTTCTTTTTATGGGGGGCGGCCCCCCCTTCGGGCCATCGGGCCGACTAGCAACGCCAACATGCACGAAAACATCATACTACATACTCATATATACATACATACATCCTTACACAAAAAAACACTGTAAACTGTCCCCAGGGAAAAAGAGAGAAGGAGAGAAGAGGAGAAGAGAAGAGAAGAGAGAGAAGAGGAGAGAGGGGAGGAAGAGAGAGAGAAGAAAAGAGGAGAGAGGAGGAGAGAGAGAGGAGAGGAGAGAGAAAGAGAGAGAGAGAGAGAGAGGAGAGAGAGAGAGAGAGAGAGAGAGAGAAATGAATAATTATTAGTGCAATAGGAAATTTTTGGAAAACCTCATTAATATTAAGTTGTTTACCACCTTTTTTTCTTTTCCCAATTAGTGAGACCCTTAACTCCCAACTAACCTTTTGTATCGATAATAAGCAAATCTCTCTCGAAACGTAAGAGTGAAGGGCATTTATAAACCTAACTTGGCATTATAACCTCGTAACTTGATAGTAACCAAGCTCCCTATAATGGTAACCCAAAAAGACCCCCACGAAGGGATGTCCTCAGCTGTAATAAAACCCTGACTTCCTAGTGACCAGTGTGCCTTTTTGTGTACACTAGAACCTAACCTAACCAAACCTAACCTAACCTAACCTAACCTAAAAAAAAACCTTTTTAACCAACCAAACCTAAACCAAAACCTTTCTAACCAAACCCCCTAACCTAACCAAACCTAACCTAACCTAACCTAAGAGAGCCGTGCATGTCAGGGCCTACACGTACTGTACATGTCAACGCTTTGGTTTTAAAATAGATGGTGTTTGCAGGCATGCGTGTTGATAAATGAGGCGATGAAAAGTAATAAGGATGAGGCCTTGTCGTTGAATCGCAAGGAAAGAACAAAATAAGTCGAGTTCCGTGATTTAACATTTTCTATATATTTTTTTTATTGAAGGAAAATTGTGTTGGAAAAAGGTTGAAGTTCGGAGTGGTATATTTTCTTTTCATATTCTTTATCCGCATTCATCTTTATTTTTGGTTAATTTACTTATATTTTTCGTAGAGTTTCCAGGTGCCTCTAATTCTTACCTGTGCCTCAGTGAGTGGTGCCCCTCGCTTGATGCACATTTCTAGGTACTGCTCAGGACTAATGACTGCCTAACACCGTGCTAAGTACTCGTAATCACACACGCGGGACACCAAAGCAACACACGCAAAGCAACACACGCAAAGCAACACACGCAAAGCAACACACGCAAAGCAACACACGCAAACTATCAACATTCCTCATAATGGTAGCGTTCTTAATAACTGACTTTCCTGAGTTGCATAATAGCGTGGATTATATTATTTACCAGACACACATATCTTGGCCTTGTCTCGCCTGCGTTATTTATGTGTTATTTTCCGGTTTAACCATTGCTCGGTGTGTGGTTTTATAGCAGCATGATTAATACAGGTGCCTACTTTGTTATTTTTAATACATATAATAATAACGATGATGATAGTTATAATACTACTAATGACAATAGTAATGTAAAAAAAACGAGAATATGATAATGATAAATATGAGAGATTTTTTACTATGATGGTTTTTACAAAAGGTTAATTTGGAAGGAAAAAAGGGAAAAATTAATAAATGAGGAAAATTTTTTGGGTAAAAACCCTTTTTTTTTTTTTTTTCCCCCTTTTCCTTTGCCTTTTTTTTTTTCCCTCTCCCCCTTCTCTCTCTCTCTCTCTCTCTCCTACTCTCTCTCTCTCTCTCTCTTCCCCTTTCCCCCTTCTCTCTCTCTCTCTTTTCCCCTCTTTTTCCCCTCTCTCTCTCTCTCTCTCTCTCTCTCTCTCGCTCTCTCTCTCTCTTATTAATATCATCTTACATAATGTACAATTATTTACAAGGAAAAATATTTTACAGATGGTATTATGAGTAAAACCAATCTTAAAACCCAACCTCGATCTACACATACATCTACTTTATTTGTGCATTCATAATATATTGTTGACTGCAAATCGCGGGATGCCTTACCCTAAATCGAAAAATTACCGTCATGACGTCCCCAGACAACGAATCATGCAAACCACATTAAAGTCAGCAGATTAATTAATATGAAAATAAGAGAGTAAATCAACATAAGGAATTTTAACAATGTGGAAATATTTTCTAGATTTGGCTTCTAATTTATCTTTTTCACATCTTTGAATTTATACTTATATTTTTTTCTTCTTGATTTATTTAGAATTCTGACAGAAAACTAAGCATGTGTCCGAAAGTGCGTGATACTTATACCACTGCTTTAAATATCTCCATATTCAAGACCCTTCAACAGGCTGGTATAAGAACGCCATTAAAAAACCCGTATACCTAAAATAGCTCCTTTTTAGAACCCATTAAACCCCTATCCCTATATTATCTCCTATACGACCTAGACACAATAAGAAAGGTCAATGGTTTGCTGAGATATATTTGCACTTCATAATTAGTCATTCATCCCAGCAGGACTTTTTTTCCTCAATCCAAAGAACAACAGTCACTTAAAGAAGCTTACGAAGAGAAGAAAACTGAAAATTTGGTGAGCTTGAAGACACTTATAAAGAATGACTCGAATGAAAAAATAATAATCAGCGGAATGACTTTATAACTTCTCGATGCATGGAATGAAATGAAAAACAAAGTGTATATATTCTGAACATTATGAAAGGAAGGATATATTAGTGGATGTGAGTAAGTTTTGTGACGAGCTGTTAGTTGGTGGAAATAATTTGGAGTTTGAGAGAATGGTAAGTTTGCCGTGATAAGTTAAGTCTATAAGAAATAAAATCGGGGAAAAACTGAGACAAAAGATGAGGAGGTTTATCGAGTTGATAATTTTGTATCATATAAGGTTTTTTTTAGTTTTTTTTTGCGGTGACTGATAGTGATGCGATTTAAGGTGAGCAGGAGGAGGAAGAGGTGGAGGAGGAGGGAGGAGGGGGGAAGGAGGAGAGGAGGAGGAGGAGGAAAGGAGGAGAGGAGGGGAGGAGGAGGAGGGGGAGGAGGAGGAGGGAAGGGGAGGAGGGGAAAAAGGAGGGGGGGAGGGAGGAGGAGGAGGGAGGGGGAGGAGGGAGGAGGAGGATTAAAAAGGAAAAAAACAAACGCAAAAACCCAAATAGGTCCTTAAAGGCTGTTTGATTTAACTAAAACTACAGTACTAGATAAAAAAGAGAAAAGGATGGAAAGTAAAGGCTCCTCCCCCCCCCCATCCCTCCCCCCAAAAACGGGCCGGAAATGAGTGATACATGCAATATGAAAAACTCAGGGAAATTTTTGTGAGGAAAGTTGAAAGCTGAAAATCTTGGCTAACTACTACATGCTTGTGGGGGGGGTTTATGCTTGATAGGGGTCATGTTTTTGTTTTTTTTAATGGGGGGGGCACAATGTGAAAGTTTAAGGGTGGTGCGGGAGCCTTGCCTGGGCTTTCTTGGGGGGCAGCAGTCATCAGCCCCAGCCCGTTCAATCCACTGCGGGTTGTGTACTTTCCATTAGGACCCGTACACTGTTTTATGCCCCCCGGACGTGACCCCTGGTACCTTAATCCCGATGGTGGTCACTAACTGTCAGGAACCCTTGCGATCCACAAAGAGGAGGGGAGGAAAAGGAGGTGGAGAGGAAGGATTCTAGATTACATAGGAATAAAGACCCAGAGACCCATTGGGGCCAACGAGGGGTTTTGCTGACTCTACTACACTATCAAATATTGTAAAAAAACAGTTGGAAATGATACCATGTCCCCCAAAAAGGATAGGAACTGAAGTTTCATGTGCAGATGTAGGATATAAAAAAAACTAAATAAACTACCACTACCACTACAAATAAACGATACGGGGACTAGATAGATTCGCACTATCAATACCCATTTACTTTACAGGCTCATCTGTTTTTTTTAAAGTAGTTATTGTGGGGGCTCCCCACAAAATTTGCTGGTACTTGTTCCCCCGATCACGACTCTAAAATTGAAAAAATTTTTACGGGGATCGTGATGCAAAAATTGACCTTTATTTTAAAAACCATCATTTCTTGTTGTCACTTGAGTGAAAGCTCGAATAGGTTCTCTTGTTAATGCTCAAATCCCTTTTTGGATCTTAAAGGTTTCTATCAAGTCCCCCGGATTCTTGTCCTTTGGAAAACTATTTAATTTCCGCAGTCTCTCCATAAAATGAATTTCGCAGAGATGGAAATTTTTTTTTGGTTGCTCTTCTTTGCACTTTTCCAATTTGGGTTGATCTTTTACAACAGGGCGACCAGAATTGAAAGGGATATTCCAAATGCGGCCTAAACCCGGGCTTGTATAAATTGTTCTTACTTTCGGGGTTTTTTTGTTCAAAGTTGCGTTTAAATAAAGGCCAAAATCACATTTTGCTTTTTCGGCAGCTAGGGAATGCGGACTGGTTTTCCCGATCATTACTGTGATAACCAAAACCTTTCCCTTTTTACTTCTTAACGTTTTTTTGCATTGATAGTTTATTTGAGGTTATCGTTGCCTATATGCATTACTTTTTCATTATCGGGAATTTAAATTTTTAAAAACCTTTTTCACTCCAACTGATAGTTTGTCGAGATCCTTTTTATGAGTTCGATTTTCTCTAGTATAATTCTTTACCGCCTAATTTGGGGTCTCTGCAAAAATTTTTATATTTTAGATACAGCCCGCTCCCCAAACGTTTTAATATTCAAAAAGAGTAGACCCCAAAACCGAGCCCTGGGCACCCCACTAGAACATCTACCAAACAGATCCTCGCCATTTATTTCTACCCGTTGTTTCGATTTGAAAGCATCGCCAATCGAACTAATTGCTTTTCCCAAGCCTGTGCCCCTTTCTTTGGGCAACAGTCGCTTTGGGGAATTATCGAGGCTTTCTGAAAAAACAAAATATATTACTCCCAGGGGAATTTTTAGCGTCCCCTTTTAATAATGCATTAAAAAAACGGTAGGTTTGTTAAAGGGGTCTTTTTTTTTTTGAAATCCATGCTGGGATTTAGTATTGGTTATTTTCATCGGAAAAGCCCTATTTTATCCCCCATATTTTCTCAATAGTTTAAATCCAACGTTAGACTAAAATTGGCGATAATTTCTTGCAGGCTCTTCTCCCTTTCTTGAATATCGGGGTCACATTTTCTAATTTTCCCCATACAAAACTTTTTGTCCATTACGATTTATTGAGAAAAATCTTTAATGGGGGCGAAAGTTGAAAATGTGACATTCGCGAAGTAATCGCGCGAAATTTTGTCCCCCCCACGGGTTTTGCGGTGATTTCTCAAAAAACTTTTATATTTCGTCTACTGTTTTCCTCTCCTATTTCCAAACTTCCTTTTTGGTCCCGCATACATGGTTATGGTTCTGGAAAGGGGCTTGTCTTCTTTTAAAAAATACCGATTAAAATATCATTGATACGAATGCCATCTCTTATTTTCATTTACCAAAATGTTTTTCTTATCTTTTATTGCCCAATACTTGTTTTGACGTTTTTCTTTCTTCGAACGTATTGAAAAACCTTTTTGGTTTGATTTGGATTCCCTTTTCAATTTTTTTCTTCATCTCAACTTTTTTTTCTTTATTTAAAACCTTTGCAACGACGTTTTTTCGTATTTTTATTCTCTAGAATCGCATCCGCATTTGATCGCTTGTAAACTTTAAAACCTCGTCGTTACTGCCCAAAGATTTGTTAATCTCATTAGTCACCAAATGGTTTGTTTATGTTATTTGACTTTTCTTACATGGGAAATGTTTATCAACCACCTTGAGTTTATTTGTGAAAAATTACCATGTTTTCGGGGTTATTACCGTTAGTAGGTCAACCCCTCAAATTCGCTTGTACCCTGCTGATTTCGTGAAATCTGCTTTTATTTAATTGGGAAATAAAACCGTTTTTTGTATGTCAATTGCTTTTTTGCCGCATTTATTACCTGTGTCACTGTTTTTTCCAATGTTTCCCCATATCGCGTTATCAACAGATCAAAGTCGGAGTGAAAACTAAAACTAGGGTATTATTATCCCTTGTAGGCTCCGGCCCCTGATTTTGATTAAATTTTTTTACCATATAAACAATCCGTACCTTCTCTATCGCAAAATTATTATTCCGTTTATCAGGTGTTAAATCTCCCCATATAATTGGTCGTTATTATTGTTGATAACTGACTTTATCTCGTCATAGGGAGGGCCCCTCGCTTTTTAGGAGGGGGAGGAGGAGGAGGGAGGACGAGGAATACATAGGAATATACAAGAAGAACAGATACCAGGAGTTGATAACTTTAAATCATTCAAACGTCTGTTTTGCGGTGACTGATTGTGATGATGATTGAGATAAATATATAAATAAAAACATGACTATCTCGTGCACACTGGTAGGTTTCTTTTTTCTTTGTAATTTCGAAGTTAACCCCTTGAGGCCCAGAACGTAATTTTCATTGTAATAAAACCATCATTCGACGATTTTAATGAATATAACCAATATTTATATAGATATGACCTGTTTTATATCCTTGTCCATTAGCTAATTTGGTTTATTTAGTTACCTTTTCGTAGTTTTATGGCTAATAACAGACGATTTCATATAGCCCAGGAAAGATCTGGGCGTGAAGGGTTAAGACAGTCCGTTAGATGAGGGGACGATCAGACCAAAATTGTTTGACGCCATTCTCTTGTCACATTTTGTTTTTCAACGTACTGATATGCTGACTTGTATTTTTGTACTTGTAATTTTGAAGTTAAGAATAATGAAGAGGGAATACAAGAGACAGGTATAGGAGCTGTGTGAAGGATTCCAGGAAGCTGATATAGTAATCCATCACAATTGGTGTGATGATACCTTTGCCAGTTAATGTAGGGGAGGAAGGTAAGCTGAAGTCTTGGGCACCCTTAACAGTTAACAACCTAGTGAATTTAACCGAGTGAACTTAGCAACCGAGTGAATTTAACAACCGAGTGAATTTAACATCCGAGTGAATTTAACAACCGAGTGAATTTAACATCCGAGTGAATTTAAAAACCGAGTGAATTTAACAACCGAGCAAAAATAAAATGGAAGAAGGAAAAAAAAAATAATAATAATAATGAAATAAATAAATAAATAAAAATATTGTAAAAAAAACTGATGTCCTCAAATATATACGTTGAAACTAGTTGATATTTCTTGGGTTTTTTTTTTATCATAAGGGACAAGCCAAGGGCAGAATAAAAAAGAAGCAGATACAAAGTCATTCATTTTAGTCCGTAATGACTTTTTGAAGGAATATTTGAGTTGTGAGTTGCATTGCACGAACAAATTGGGCGAGGATGACATTCTTGGGGGAAAGACGCACCCACTGTCATGTTATACAATGTCACCTTGTTAAAGTCCTCCTTGCTAATAAAATGTTTTGTTAAGTTTGGGGGGTAGTGTTTTTTCTTAGCACCAACCCTTTGAAACTCAGGACGTAATTTTCATAGTAATTTGACACCCACTGGGACAAATTTTTGGTGATGTAAGCATATTTCATGATTTAACCTGAAAATATCCTTGTCGACAAACAAATTTTGGTTATTTCAGTAATTTCGTCTTTTTTGGTTTAAACCACATCAATCCCCTTTAAACAAGGAAAAATTGGGGGTGTAAAAGGGATTAAAAAATTCTGGCTGTACCTGTTTTTAAAAAATTTTTCATAAACTAAAATGAAAATATAAACACAGCAAAGCAAGCACATCACGTCGGTTTTTTAAAGAAAATAATATTACTTATTTTCCCGTAAATATATCATGCCAATTTTAAAATGCCCAAAAAGCAAGCAAAATCGTTTTGAATTTCTTTTTTAAAAAAAAAAAGTATAAAAATGTTTTTTTATTTTAATTCGGGAAAAAAAATTTTTTCCCCAAGGGGGAAAAAGCAGTTTTTGGACCCCCCCCCCCAAAAATAGGGTCCAAAAAAAAAAAAGCATTTTTTTGGGGAAAAAGGGAAAAAACAAAACCCCAAAAAAAAAAACAAAAACCCCCAAAAAACCCCCCCCACAAAAAAAAACCCCCCCCCCCACCCCCCAAAAAAAAAAAAAAAAAACAAAAAAAACCCCAAAACCAAACCAAACAAAAAAAAAAAAAAAAAAACAAAAACCAAAAAACAAAAACCAAAACAAAAACCCCAAACCCCCCCCCCCCACCACAACACCACCCCACACCAGTTTCAATGTATATATAAAAAAAATCACTCATAATCTCTTCTCAAAAAGTAGGACTCTTTAAGAAAATAAAAAGCCAACAAAAGAAACAACTTATACCAGACTTTTCCAAGGAAGAGAATGGAGACAAGTGTTGCTGGCGATTCAAGTCTTGCATTAGTAAGACGGACAGACTTAGGATGAGAGAGAGCACAGCACCAACCTGAGCCCAAAAGAGAATGGGTATATTTGCGGGGGATTCAAAATTTTTTGTATGATGCATGAGTATTAGTTAATTTTGATGCATTAGTAATATTATGATGATGCAACAGTAGTTAGGATGAGAGAGAATAGCAAAGCCTTGAGCAGGGGGGGCCGAGACACAGACACCTGAGATGCCTGCACACAACATCACGCCTGGCCTGTGCTGTTACGTCACGCACACACATTACCTGCACACACCTGCCAATCAGCGACAAGGCTGAGGATGCTTCTATTTTCCTATTCATTTGTATACACTTTTTGTACAATAATCTCAATTTCAAGTGATGGTTTGGTTTTAATTAATCCAGCTCAAAGGCGTTAAGATGTGGCATTAACAAGCAAACTTAACCAATAGCAATAAGTGAACTCGCAAATTACATGAACATTAAGGAAATGGTCCTAAAATATTCATCCCAGCAAAAAGGCAAAACTTTGAGGGGCAAGATAAACACTTAACCCCTTCACGCCCAGATCTTTCCTTTGCTTTACAAAAAATCGTCTGTTGTTCGCCATAAAATTACGAAAAGTAACTGAATATACCAAATTAGTTAGCCGTCAAGGATACTAAACAAGTCATATCTATGAAATATTGTTTATATTCACTAAAAATCGTCTAATGGTGGCCAAATTACAATGGAAATTACGGTCTGGGTCTCAAGGGGTTAAAAAAGACCACACAGGTACAAATATCTAGCCCAGTGTGCGACCTGTGTACCCGGATATGAGTATGTAACATATGATATATCTGTCACCTCATATAAATAAAAAAAGAGAAGGTTTTCCGACATTTTATATGATATTTGGATGCAAGGATCAACAGGAAAAGAACAAAACTATAAAAATGTATATATGTCGTTCCTAGAGGAGAGAGAGAGAGAGAGAGAGAGAGAGAGAGAGAGAGAGAGAGAGAGAGAGAGAGAGAGAGAGAGAGAGAGAGAGGAGAGAGAGCGAGAGAGAGAGAGAGAGAGAGAGATGAGAGGACGGAGAGAGAGAGAGAGAGAGCGAGAGGAGGAGAGAGGAGAGAGGAGAGAAGGGAGGAGAGATGGAGAGAGAGAGAGAGAGAGAGAGACGAAGAGAGAGAGAGAGAGAGAGAGAAGAGAAGAGAGAGAGAGTCATGTCTTGTGAGGATATAAACGGGATATTGACAGATAAAGTGCAAAGAACTTCTATCCTGGGCTAGGTACTATTACGATATACTTATTAAACTACTAATGCATTTTTGAGGCTATCATATCTATTTATTAAACTGGTATCCTATCATTTTATTTATTCTTTATATGAACCTTCTGTCGACTCATAAGCTGTGGCATGAGGCGTTAAAGTATGATGGTAACAATAAGCATGACCCGAATGATGAACAGACGACTTTGCGTGGAAGACTTTGAAGTGGAATGTATAGTAATGTGTTTGTGTTTTTTGATGAACATTAGTAGTAGAAAGTAGTAAAAATTAGTAGAAAATTAAGTCAGTAGAGAGATTAATAGAGTAGAAAAGTAGTAGTAAATTAGAAAGAAAATTAATGTAGCAAATAAATGTCAACTTTTACTTCAACCAAAAAAAAGCAAATTTTAGGGAGACAGCCTACCTAAAAAACCCACCAAAAGGTCATCAAAAAGTAGTCTAAATCCAGTACGATACCTGTGACTGTAGATGTAAAGAGGCAACATTTTATAATCAACCGCATGTAATTAGGAAAATATATCGTTTCAAGCTACAGGCGATACATGGATACAGGAACACACTGGAATTTACTTTCGACCATGACTGCTATGGGTATTTCAACTCTCCCTTGTTATGGCATCCGATACATCTTTTTATCTGTACAGGAGGGTTTGTGCGTTGTGTCGTATGTGCCCTAGGTAATTATTGTAATTTACGTATATTATTTTTGAGATTGATTGATTTAATGCCAAAAAGGAGAAAATGTGCCAGACATCAGAGGTCATATGGCGCTGTGGCAAAGCATAAAAAGGGGAGAGATTATAGAAAAATAGTCGAGACGGTGAGGGAAGGGGAAAGAACGTAATGTTACAACAGGATGGTTAGATCAGATGAAGGATGTGGATTTGTTGGAGGAAGGAGTTTAAATTATTTTTGGAAGCTCTTTAAAATGTTAACACCAAAAGAGCTCTGCCTAGATGTTTGGATATATTATTCTTTGGTTTATAGTTGGGCAAATACATATTTTTTATTTTGATTTTGACTTTGACTTTGCTAGGACCTGCACATTCCCAACGACTCCTTGTTATCTATGCCCCAGCCTGTGACCAGAAAAATCACGGCTGAAATAATTACGTGCTTCTGAGGTATTTCTGATTGGGTCATATAGTTTTAGCACCATCCTAGTTTGAAACAAATATCTGTGGATGTTCACTACTTTTCTTTTTTATTCCTTCCCTGGTTTTCTCCTCGTCGTGTTGGCAGAGTAAAGGAGGAAAGATTGAGTATGGCGCAGAATTGAGTATTTGCAGTTTTTGCGTAACTACAAAACAATGTACTTGTAGCAGATATCAGGGAGGAACTACACAGTTTAGTTATAGAATTTAGAAAAATAATTAACCGAAGAAAGTTGAAAGTTAATGTGGTCAAAAGTAAAGTAATGAGATGCAGTAAAAAAGGAGGCAGAGGAGATGACGAGAGGCTAAATCAGGTGAGAAAAGTTCCGATATTTGGGGTTGGCTATCGAGGCAAGTGGGTCTATGGAGGCGAAGTAAACCATAGGGTGGGAGAAGGAGCTAAGGTCTTGAGAGCACCGAGGGGTCTGGAGTAAGAGATATTTGTCTGTGGAAGCAAAGCCAGTCATGTTTGAGGGAATTGTAGCTTCAAATGTATGTTTTTTTTTTTTATGTGCATGTATTTGATGGACCATAAATATGTTTTTTTTGTTAAATGATGTTTTGCGATATACTTTATGCCGTTATGCTCATATTCGTGCTAAAGTTTTGGTCAATAAATATATATCTATTTATCTAACTATGGCTGCAAGGCATGGACACTGAATACAAGGGCAAGGCAAAGAAGAGAAGTACTGGAGATGAAATGATTAAAGGAATAGTAAGGGTGAGAAAATATAGTACAGTGAGGAACAACAGGATCAGAGAACTGTGCGGCAACGTTGCGTAGCTTACTGAAAAAAAGTAATACAGGGAGAGCTGAAGTGGTACTGTCATAGGGAAAGAATGGATGAGGAAGAGATGATTTTAAAGACATGTAGATTACATCCAGAAAGAATAAGACGGAGAGAAAAACCAAAACAAGGGCTGGAGGAATGAGTTCATGAGGGCGTGTACAGGTGTTGGGTGACAGGGGCCTCGGCATGCAGGGGTGTGAAAGGCGTGTACGGAACAGTGTGTTGGTGTGCTGTGGTTCATAAGGGGGCGACGCACCGCTGAGGT
Source organism: Chionoecetes opilio (assembly GCA_016584305.1). Classification (NCBI taxonomy): domain Eukaryota; kingdom Metazoa; phylum Arthropoda; class Malacostraca; order Decapoda; family Majidae; genus Chionoecetes; species Chionoecetes opilio. The sequence goes on from JACEEZ010003105.1 coordinate 154,925, forward strand.
CTGACACCTTAAGCGCCAGTCCATGGAATGGCCGCAGGAGTTAACACCACTGGCCAAATGGGGCTGGTGGGGGGTTTTGGGGTGACGATTTGTGTTGATAGTAATGTGTGTATGACTGTATGTGTGTGTGTGTGTGTGTGTGTGTGTGTGTGTGTGTGTGTGTGTGGTGTGTGTGTGTGTGTGTGTGTGTGTGTGTGTGTGTGTGTGTGTGTGTGTGTGTGTGTTGGGGTGTGTGTGTGTGTGTGTGTGTGTGTGTGTGTGTGTGTGTGTGTGTGTGTGTGTGTGTGTGTGTGTGTGTGTGTGTGTGTGTGTGTGTGTGTGTGTGTGTGTGTGTGTGTGTGTGTGTGTGTGTGTGTGTGTGTGTGTGTGTGTGTGTGTGTGTGTTGTGTGTGGGTGTGTGTGTGTGTGTGTGTGTGTGTGTTGACGACGTGAGTATGGGTATACTGAGGCGTATACATACATGCGTGCATATATATATATATATATATATATATATATATATATATATATATATATATATATATATATATATATATATATATATATATATATGTATATGTATATATATATATATATGTATATGTATATATATATATATATATATATATATATATAATATATAATTTCGATAAAATGACATAATTCTTAAATTCACAAGCTATAGCGCTGACTATGCTATCCATCTGGAGGTTTTCTACACAAAGAAGATTTTTTTTCTGAATGATCTATATATTTCTGCTGTGGAAGCTGGATACTGCTCTTCTATGTCTATACACCGCCTTTTTCTGAACTCACTCCTCTGTTATATCATACACTCTCCTTATTCCATCATTCAGCAATGATGTCACGGTAACTCCGTGCCCTGTCCATCCCTGCGCTAACTTATTTTCCCCTGCATTTCGATACCCTAATGATCCTCTATACATGAAGATGACTCAAAAAAGCTAGCTAGAGAGAGAGCGTTCTTATGATCTTTCTTTACTTTATAAGCGGGGTAAACAAAATGGGGTAAACTTCAGTGTCTAAAAAATATATTTCCCTCACTATCAACTATACAAAACATTCCAAGGTATTCATTTTTTATTCTTTAATGACACTCAACTGACTTCTCATATAAAAAAAACCATTCCTTGTTTGTCTTCCTCAAGTCTTCAATGAATATTTCTCATTTCATCAATCATTGAATAACCAAACCCTGCACGATTCAAGACACACAAAGTGAAAACAGACTATCTCGTTCACTAATTCTTTTTTTTTTTTCCTTTTACTTCCCACCGCAATTTCACACCACGTATTTACCATCTTTGTCATTATTTTTTACATCATAAGATTCAACTGTTCTGATCATATCAACTAAAAACCTACACACATAATAAGCTCATACTACTACACTACAGACTACTTGCCTTACCATATTTCCGTTATCAGTTTATCACGCTGAGTTATACATGTATATATCATCATTAATTGCACTACCAAAGCTAAGAATGGGGTACTGTACCTATCTCTGTCTTTCTCCAACACGTCACTCAAAAAATACTGCTATAAAATTACTGCGTCTTATACAGGAAGCTGCAATTAAGCATGGAAAGATTGATAAAAGTGACAGTTACTATAAGTCTTAAGTGCAATGAAAAAAATATGAGTTAATGGGGGGGGGGGTTCTAGCGTGCAAATATTAATTACTTTCATAAACTTATGTTAGTAAAAAATGGGCACATACACTAAGCTGCGCGTGGCCTCGGTGCTCAGATTCGTCACATTAGCCTTACAGCAGGTAAACATGGGGGAGTAGTATGATAGTACTGTCTCGTAAATTGAAAAAGGCGTCCAAACAATACAATTTAAGTCAAGTAAAGTGATATAGAATTGCACGTAAAATGAAAGAGGCGAAAAATGGATCAGTATTGACAAATTTGCTCACATCAAGACAACTACCCAACTATCAATTATAATCTTCCATAATTCTGACAAACACCTTTTTAAAACATTAACAAAAATAAATAAAGCGCTCGCTATTAACAAACGACGAAGATGAGCACTGAGGCCACGCGCAGCTTACCGTGTGCCCCATCTTTGCTTTATTAACGAAGCCAAGTTAACAAATGTATTGACGAAGCTTTAATCACTGTGGGTTTATTAGGAAGTCTGCATCGTGTATCAGTTACGGACACACAATTTTGTTTTATGATTTTCCGTATCAGGATATGTAACTTTCAAACATTCATTCAAATCAACCAAATAACCACTCAGATCAAAAGTTACATTAATTAAAACTACCATCAACACCACCACCCTGACCCCACCAACATCACCTCCACCACCATTCTGACCCCAACACCCCATCACCACCACCACCACACCTACCACCATCACACCACCACCCATCACCCCACCACCAGCCCTTCTAACAGCAACAAGTGTCCCTATGTAGTGATAAAACAATATGAGGGTTCGGAAATCAGGAGGGAATCTCGTCAACAGGTGTGGGTGGGTTGCATTTGTGTATTCTTTGGTAAGTCCTGAAAGTATGCGTAGGGTGCCATAGTGATCTTAAGTCTTCGGTGCCTGTGTGTGTGTGTGTGTGTGTGTTTGTGTGTGTGTGTGTGTGCGTGTGTGCGTGTGTGCGTGTGTGTGTGTGTATGTGTGTGTGTGTGTGTGTGTGTGTGTGTGTGTGTGTGTGTGTGTGTGTGTGTGTGTGTGTGTGTGTGTGTGTGTGTGTGTGTGTGTGTGTATGAAATATTTGTGTTACTTTCATTCAGGACACATATTCCATATACTATACTTTAAGTTTAAGGTGCAACGATTATCAGGGCAGGAATAATGCTTTTGACTTTTCTTCAGTACCCTAAAATATTGGCTGTGTTAAAACATGGGTATTTCTAGAATATATTTTACTTCGAGGACTTAAGATACTTCGTTTAAGGCACACCAATTTCTGAAAAACTAAATATAGTGATATTTTCTAATTTAACATACGTATGGTAAAAGTGGTGCCATAGGAACGAAAATGCAGGAGTGCCACAAATAAATCAGTGTTAATATTATATCAAACACACAGATTTGGAATATTTTTTTAATAACAGTATGAAAAAAAAAAATCAGATATTCGGGCTTAATAATTTTTTCAAGTTTATCCATCAATTATATATATAGAGGTAAATGCGAGAAACTTATATGATTTTATTATTCAATTTATATCTTTATTCTTTATTTTTTATATTTATTATGTATTATATTATTTGTTTTATTATACTTTATTATACTTACGATCAGAAAATCTTTACTAAACATACCATGAGCTAGACTTACATTTATTTGTTTTGTTTTGTTAACCAGTAAGGTCTGGAGAGGTCAGTAAGATTTCTTCATACACAGATTGGAGAAAGCTTGATGTTGATTTACATGCGGAATTATATAAGTATTTCTGCATTGATGAATTTTCCTTTATTTGACTTCTGCAATTTTTGATATTATTATTTCACATCATATAAAGGTTTATTAACAGTTATGACACCGTTTCTTGACATCCCATCACAATTTTCGAACATCCTGCATTTTCCTTCTTATTTATACACTCTTTTATTACACTCACTCTTACTGACTCACCAAGGAGCAGACAAGACTTGCAACTTGTTTCCTCTCACTGCTCGCGGGCATGAAGGCGAGAAGCTTCTGTTAACCCTGTGGCCCAGAACGTAATTTCCATTGTAATTTGGGTACCATTAGACAATTTTAATGAATATAAGCCATATTTTATAGCTATGACGTGTTTAGTATCCTTGTCCACTAGCTAATTTGGTATATTCAGTTACATTTAGTAATGCTATGGCTAACTACGGGCGATTTTATATTGCAAAGGAAAGATCTGGGCGTGAAGGGGTTAATTAAAGACTCTCCGAAAAATTGTGTCTTCCTAGATACTGGGAAAGTACTCTCAATACCTTAATGTTTGCTTCGTAAGAGACGCTCCGTTTACCCATACACTTCCATTCATCCATACACACATACACAAGTCTTTCCTACATAACCATACATATAGGTATATACATAAACTACAAGTAAACATAATACCCCAAATAATTAAGAGAAAGAAACCAGTGAGGCAGTTCCTATTGAGAACAAGATGCGTGTAACATGTGAACTATTGTGTCGTCAGAATGGTAACTCAGGTCAAAAGAATATATCAAAGCAAAACTGAGAACAGAACTTTCGATGTAAAAATGGCAAAAAAAATATACTAAAAATAAAAATCATCAGTCAAGGATGAGAGCGAGCACTGTGACACACTCTGCCCTGCTGTGCCCCAACGTGTGTGTGGCTTTGCGCTATGTATAAGTATCTAATTCGCAACATAATCTGAGAAGTAAACAGATGAACCAGAGGTAGAATCTTTTGATGTGTGTGAAGTATTTAGTATATTCAATATATATATATATATATATATATATATATATATATATATATATATATATGTACATATATATATATATATATATATATATATATATATTAAATATATATATATATATATATATATTATATATAAATATATATATATATATATATATATATATATATATATATATATATATATATATATATATATATATATATATATATATACTGTACTTCACACAAATTCATAACGTAACTATATACAATATCAAGTTTTCTCACTTGTCCATATGAAATAATCTTTCCTCTTGAGTTTTACAATAATCGAAGAAATTGATACTATAAAAATTATCATCGTTACAGGCAATATTAGTCTCCAGTAAGTAAGAGTTGGCTTTGAATCCTGAGTTTATCATATAGAAGGCAATGTTTGATTAGATGATCAAGACAACAAGTGCTTGCGTCATTACGGATAACCCTGCGAGGCGCCGCAGGGAGCCAGCAACACGGGGACGCAGGTGAGTCAGAAACACTGTCACAAAGTATCTAATTAAATGTATCATGTATTTAGTATATTTATTTCCTTAGAACATTTCAAAAATATAAGTGGAAACATTATCTACAAACAAAAGCAAAACACTTTTTATCAAAATGTTACAGTTGCAGTTCTGTGATTTTGACAATAGTGAACATAGAACCTGAAAACACTGCAAACACTCGCAAGTATGGAATATTTACTGTCAGAACATTATAGGAGCAGGAGATCCAATGAATATACACTGTATTTCTGTTTTTATAACATACAGTGAGGAATCATATATTTTATATATATATATATATATTATATATATATATATATATATATATATATATATATATATATATATGCATATGTCATCTTCATTATGTCACCTTCAGTGGTAAAATCTAAAAATGATAAATAATACATAGTTATACAAGAGTAAAAAGTCAGCGTGAGAATTAACATAAATTTACTCGCATCATAACTTTAATGATAATTATTACGCCGACTTTTTACTTTTATAACTATGTAGTATTTATCATTTCTAGATTTTACCACTGAAGATGACTTAATAAAATGTCGAAACGTTTGGATACTACAATAAAGATGCTGTTTGTAACAACACTGGTCGTTTTCTTCCTACTATATATATATATATATATATATATATATATATATATATATATAGAGAGAGAGAAGAGAGAGAGAGAGAGAGAGGAGAGAGAGAGAGAGAGAGAGAGAGAGAATTGATTGATTGATTGATAATTTTATTGGCCTTAATATTATACAAGTTATTATACATGACGAGAAAATGTCAAAGCCTTTGTCCATTGAGTCGTAACTCTTTTATGGACTTTATGCTAAAATAAGAGGTCAGCAGATGTAGCGTGTAGGACGGCCTAATGCTAATTTACATATGAAAAACTAAATAAAATAAAAAAAATTATATTCCCTACTGAATATACTACTTAATTTTATCAATTAAATTAAAATAAATTTAATAAGTATATTAAAAGAATATACACAAACAAGCATTCATACCATAACAGTACACATACATAATAGTACTGATAAAGAGATCAATGATAATTATCACATTAATTATACAAATCACAATTATAATAATAATAAATTAATTTTAATAGTTACTTTTCAACTTTTCTTTTATTTGCAGTTTAAATGGATTTAATTCTTTATTCCTTACATCATCTGGAAGTTTGTTCCACAGTTTAGTTCCCCGAGTGAGAACACTTTGTTGAGCATGGGAAGTTCTACACAATGGAAGTTTGAGATTATTGGTTCGTCTGGTTTGTATGCTATGCGTTGTGGTCTGAAAACCACTGTCAATTTTGTATGTATTCAACGCCTTATAAACAAAAGTTATAGTCTGATAGTCTATAATATCATGTAATTTTAGAAGTTTCAACTCACGAAAGATTGGGCTTGTGTGGTCATACCGATTACTAGAGGACATTATGCGAACTAATTTTTTCTGATTTACAAATAGTTGATCAATATATGTTTTATATGCCCCACCCCAGATAGCTGAACAGTACAATAAATATGGATATGCTAATGATAAATAAATATGTCTTAAACCTTCAATATTACAATGGTTTCGTATTCTATATATTACACCTATTATTTTTGAAATATTATTCATTACATTCTCTATGTGTGTTTTCCATCTTAGCTTGCTATCAATAACAACTCCAAGGAATTTAGCTTCTTGTACCTCTTTAATAATGAGATTATCAATTTTGATATTGTTGCATTGTGTGTGTGTCATGTGTGAATGTGACAGCATACAGTGAGTTTTATTGATATTTAATGTTAGCTTGTTACATTTTAACCAATCAGCAACATGTAGAGAGAGAGAGAGAGAGAGAGAGAGAGAGAGAGAGGAGAGGAGAGAGGAGAGAGAGAGAGAGAGAGAGAGAGAGAGAGAGGAGAGAGAGAGAGAGGAGGAGAGAGAGGAGAGAGAGAGAGAGAGAGAGAGAGAGAGAGGAGAGAGAGAGAGAGAGAGAGAGAGAGAGGAGAGAGAGAGAGAGAAAAGGAGAGAGAGAGAGAGAGAGAGAGAGAGAGGAAGAGAGAGAGGAGAGAGAGAGAGAGAGAGAGGGGGAGAGAGAGAGAGGGGAGAGAGAGAGAGAGGAGAGAGATATGGAGAGATAGATATAGATATATAATGCATGTGTGTCAGTGTAAACATATGTACATCTTTTACAAGATTCCCACCCCAGCAGCTGGCAGCCAGGCACCCGCGGCCGCCTATCGCCGGGCCGCCAGCCAGCACTGCAGGCAGGCCGCCGCGCCTCCCCACCGCCGCGACACCCTGGCTCGCATGACACTTCTTTACTAGCGTCATAAACATTCGGCTTCATGTCAATCCCACCTTCAAAATCTATTCTCTCAAATATACTGACTTTAATTCCATGATATATTGATAGGTGTGCTTGAATATTCACATGTATATATACTAAAAAATAAGAAATAAACTAATAATCCTTAATTAACCCCTTCACGCCCAGATCATACTTTGCTATATAAAATCGTCTGTTGTTAGCCATAAAATTACGAAAAGTAACTAAATATACCAAATTCGTTAGTCGACATGGATACTAAACACTGTAAACAGGTCTTATCTAAAAAAAATATTGCTTATATTCACAAAAAAAATCGTCTAATGGTACCCAAATAACAATAGAAATTACGTTCTGGGTCTCAAGGAGTGAAGACTCCAGTCAACGGACAACTACATCCCTTGGGGTCAGGCACGGCCGCTACCCACACTTTGCAAGGGCGACTTATACCCCTTTTAGTCCGCCACTTTCCATTCTAAGATCCATTTGCATAGCCCGGAGAAACATCAGGACACAAGCCAGCAAACCCGCCACCGCAGCGCTCCCAAGGCCACCCATTGCATCAGGTCCGCGTCCAAACAAGCGGCGGGACATCAATGTGGCTTAAGAGACACTTCCTAAGGAGACCACACGGACGGCAGAGGGGGGAGGGGAGGGCAGGGAACCCGACGATTAGCATAAAGAGATGCCTTGCTTGCTTGCCTCTGCTTCTGTGTGGTGTGTGTGTGTGTGTGTGTGTGTGTGTGTGTGTGTGTGTGTGTGTGTGTGTGTGTGTGTGTGTGTGTGTGTGTGTGTGTGTGTGTGTGTGTGAGAGAAGGAGCGAGAGAGAGAGAGAGAGGAGAGGAGAGCGAGAGAGAGAGAGAGAGAGGGGAGAGAGAGAGAGAGAGAGAGAGAGAGAGAGAGGAGAGAAGGAGAGAGAGAGAGAGAGAGAGAAACTACTATCCCTCTCTCCAGTCCAGCAAGCGTTCAGTGCATGGAAGGAGGGATGGAAGGAGGGGAGGTGGAAGGGAGGTGGAGGGAGGGAGGGAGGGGATGTGGAGGGAGGGGAGGTGGAGGGAGGGGAAGTGGAGGGAGGGGAGCCACCCATTGAGTGCGTCAGACAAGGGTGGAGGGAGCAGTGAGAGACGGGGTGAAGGGAACCGCTACAGAAAATGGTTGGGAAGCTGGTGGAGGAGTTGGGGAAGGGGGGGTGAGAGAGGAGGGGGCATTGGTGGGGAGATGGGGGGGAAGAGAGGAGGGAGTTAGTGGTGGGGAGATGGGGGTAGGGTAGAAGCATGTAGGAGGAAGCATTGGTGGGGAGATGAGGGAGAAGAGAGGAGGGGGAGAAGAGAGGAAGGGGGCAGTGGTGGGGAGATGGGGGTATGATGAAGGGAGGAGGAGGAAATGGGGAGGAGTGGTGGAGTGGGTTGGGTAGAAAAAAAATAGAATGAGGAAGGAAAGAAGGGAGGAAGGAGATGAATTAACAGGTACTGCCTCTCCCCTCCATCCCCTCCCCTCCTCTCCTCTCCTCATCTTCTCATATCCTCCCCCAGTGTCGCCAACACCTCCGTCCATTCATCTATCTTCTGTGCTTCCTCTTCCGTTCACTCCTCCTCCTCCTCTCTCCTCTTTCTCTACCTCTCCTCTCTCTCTCTCTCTCTCTCTCTCTCTCTCTCTCTCTCTCTCTCTCTCTCTCTCTCTCTCTCTCTCTCTCTCTCTCTCTCTCTCTCTCTCTCTCTCTCTCTCCACTTCCCTTCTTTTCTCACTCATTCTTTACATAACCTCAATCACCTCCTCCTGCATTCTCTCACTCCTGCTTCTTCCTGTGTGTGTGTGTGGGGTGTGTGTGTGTGTGTGTGTGTGTGTGTGTGTGGTGTGTGTGTGGGGTGTGTGTTGTGTGTGTGTGTGTGTGTGTGTGTGTGTGTGTGTGTGTGTGTGTGTGTGTGTGTGTGTGGTGTGGGTGTGTGTGTTGTGTGTGTGTGTGTGTGTGTGTGTGTGTGTGTGTGTGTGTGTGTGTGTGTGTGTGTGTGTGTGTGTGTGTGTGTGTGTGTGTGTGTGTGTGTGTGTGTGTGTGTGTGGTGTTGTGTGTGTGTGTGTGTGTGTGTGTGTGTGTGTGTGTGTGTGTGTGTGTGGTGTGTGTGTGTGTGGTGTGTGTGTGGTGTGTGTGTGTGTGTGTGTGTGTGTGTGTGTGTGTGTGTGTGTGTGTGTGTGTGTGTGTGTGTGTGTGTGTGTGTGTGTGTGTGTGGTGTGTGTGTGTGTGTGTGTTTGGTCGGGTGTGCGTGTTGATATGTTCATCATAGACAAATTGTAGATTGTTTTTGTTACTGTGTTTGTGTTGCATATGATCTAGTCTTATAGTTGTGTATGTTGTATGGGATGATGATAAAGAGAGAGAGATGAGAGAGAGAGGGAGAGGGGAGATGAGATGGAGAGAGAGGAGAGATGAGATGAGGAGGACGAGACGAGAGGAGAGCGTGAGATGAGAGATGAGAGAGAGACGAGAGAGATTGAGAGACCTTGTCAGCGGTGCACAACCACAACGATCTGGGTCCATGCATGACCCAGCGGGGGAGGGAAGGGCGAGGAGAGGGAGGGGGGAGGCACCCCCGAGTGCGTGAGGGCGTGGAGGACACATGGAACCATACCCAAGCGACCACGAAACCAGAAGATCGTGTCGCGAAGTGAGCAGGCCCTTCGCCGACACACACCGAGTTTAGTGTGAGAGGGCCCAGAGAGGGAGCTGCCCCCCCCCACACCCTGCCATTGTCGCTGTGGCAGGGTCGTCGCGAGGACCACCATTTTGTGAACTTTTTCATTACCCAAGCTGTACCCCCCCACCCTCCCTCCTCTCCTTTCCCTCCCTCCATCCCTTCTTCTCTAACCCACCATGAAGATATTCCCTCCAACCCCAACCCCTTTCCCTCCTTCCCTCCGTGTCGTCTGAACGTGACCGCCTCTTGCTCCTTCGCCGCACCGATCTACGTGTCGCCGAATACCAATCCCACACAATCCACGAATAGCTTAGGTTAGGTTAGGTTAGGTTAGGCTAGCTTTAGGGTCTCTGAATAAAAAAAAAAAAAAAATAAAGGTACTCTAGTTAGGTTACTCTAGCTTACATCATGTCCTCTCGCCACGCTCACGTATAACCAATGACCTATGAACCATTTACACGAGTAACGCATTCTGGTTCAAGGCAAGAGTTTGGGTGTGCTAAGTACGCCAGCTAGAGTGTCGTGCATGCTGGCTAACCGGCTCGCCTGTACGTGCACACAGACCTCCGGGTAATGTTTCACACACTTGACAGCTACACGCCTCGCTCCGTTCCAATGCACATTCCTCAGCTACACCCGTCACGCCACGACGGATGCATATATGAACCAGACAGACGGACAAACAGACACTGACAGACGTACAGACAGACATATACCACCCGAGCAACCGACCTACAGACAGACAGACACAGACTATAATCAATGTAAAGTGAGACCGACAGCGAAAGAGAGAGAGAGAGAGAGAGAGAGAGAGAGAGAGAGAGAGAGAGAGAGAGAGAGAGAGAGAGAGAGAGAGAGAGAGAGAGAGAGAGAGAGAGAGAGAGAGAGAGAGAGAGAGAGAGAGAGAGAGAGAGAGAAAAGAAAACACACTGCCCGTGTGGTACAGTTAGTTAATTAAGGGTTTGTGTGTGTCGCGAGCTTAAATTCCAGCCCGGCTCACGGCTCGAAATTTTCCCCTGGAAATGCGGGCAGTTGCTCTCCCCCTTGAGCACGGGAATGGGGTGAGCGTGGTGTGTGAGGTCCTAGCTTTACCCAGAGATCGGACTCTATGAGCTCCGAGCTCTTTCCGGGAGAGTAACACTGGCGATCGCGTGACAAACGCGTGATCACCGTGGATGAATAACACACATACTTTCTATATACATAAGAAATCCTAACATAATGTGGAATATAGAATAATGTGACGAGGAGACCACCACAACACCACTACCACCACCACATTGCACCTCGCCGCGGCACCCAGCATGCCGCCACACACATCACCGCCACACACATCACCGCCACACACGTCACAGTCCGCGCCGTGCACCTAATTACTAAAACACCATCATTAGCATCACCTCTCCACCGAAACACAAACCCAACTTCACACCGACGTCTAATACTAATATCGAAGACCTTACAATAGCCATTCATGTCTACACTGTCAGACCTAAAAGCAATAAAAGACAATATTACTTCATGTCATTACATCGGAGTTCATGGGCAGCCTCAGTACCCTATCGTGACCATAGCAAAGGGCACTACCATACCCATCCCATGTTGACGTGCCCAGCGGCGTCGCGTCTCTGTGGCCCAGAGTGACGGACGCCGAACCGAGGGACATCTATCTCAACTTGGGCCATTCAGCAGAGGGAAAGAGTACGTACATTGGACACCCCTCACTCCCCTCACTCCTGCCCTACATCCCTCCCTCTTTTCCCCTTGCCCCCCCACCCTTTTCCCCTTGCCTCCTGCCCCCCCTCTTTCCCTTCCCCCCCTTTCCCCCCGCCCCCCCGCAGTCATCTCCTCCTCACTCCCTCGATACCAATGCCTCATAGACAACATTGAACTGCAGGAAAACGAAGAGGCCAAATTGCTGCAAATATTTTCCTGTCTGTAAATTGAAAAAAAAAAGAGAAAAAAAGGGTGTAACTAAATTTCGCAAACATGGGATACAGCAATGAGGTGAGTTTTTACACGGATGGATCGTATAATGAGTTCAGCGCATATATACATACATACATACATACAAAATTCATACATACATACATCTAACTCTAACTAAATCCTCTGCATCGATAGTTAATATGTTAATGCATTGGTTCAGGACGCACGATAAATGGAAAGAAGAAAAAAAAAGGACAAAGTTAGCAGGCAATATTTTCCCCCTGATACTTATATAGCGCTTGCATATCCACCTGGTTGGGTTCACCTTGCTCGGGGTTGGAAAAAGTGCAGAGCGCAGGGTGGCGGGCGCAAATCTCCCCTCCTACCGCCCCTACCCCCCTTCCCCCCTTCATCCCCCCTACCGTAACTCCGAAGGGCGCGGCACAACCCCTTATAGGCCTCCCCTGCCTCCCCAACTCCCCCCAACTCCTGTTTCCCGCCACAGCGCCGTGACGCTCGGCCTGCCTGCCTGCCTGGCCTGCCTGACCTGCCGCGGCCCCGATCAATACACGCTTGCAATTAAAAAGAAGAAAAAATGAAACTGTCAGTCAAGATATTTGTCAGTGTGGTATATTTCCTTAGGTGCCTGCCGAGGGGGGGGGGGGGGGGGCGTGAG